>JAJMAK010000060.1:0-64144 GCA_030572615.1 Metschnikowia lachancei
TATGTAGCCTCAACAGGCAGTACACCATTTGGGGTATTTGGCTTGATAGTAGTTGCGGTATCTAGGTGGCCTACCATCTGATTAATAATAGCCTCAGTGTGTGCAACGTTGACTTTGCACAGAGTCATTTCGTTAAGGTGTAGCATTCTTCTTGAGATACCAATAAATGTTTTTAGACTAGTATCATCAAAGTTGGAGAAGTTGACCATTTCAGTATCAAGTTTAGCCAAACAAGCCTTTACCGAAGTTCGAAACTGGGTTTTCTTGAACTGATCCACTTCTATATCGGACGAAAATACCACCGGAAACATTATGACCAAGACGACAAAATATAAATGTAGGTAAGCCTGTTTAGGTGCTGATTGGCCTTGCAATACGATAAGTGCTTCGAGGAAAGGTTTGAGAAGGGTGTCATTGTTGTCGGCAGAGAAATTCCCCACCTTGAAATTTTCAATAAGATGGCCCAATTTGACATTGTATCCCTTCAATAATTGAACCGATTTGTCCATTTTCTCGTGAGCCCACTTGGACTGCTTTGGTACAGTATTCGGTATTGTCTTCCATACGCGTGGTGAGCAATCTGAATCAGGGTAAGTGTAAGAAAGATCGACGAAGCTGTGCACCGGTGTATTGTAGATTTCAGGTCGTGTAACTGAATCTTCGTCAGCTGGGTAGTCTGTTTTTTTCTGAACGGGAGGGACTAAAAGGCTGTTCTGGTTTGAGGTGGGTATTTTGTCACTTTTCTTTCTGGTTGTTTTAAAATATTGTCTTATTTGGGATATTTCAAGTTTCGCCAACTCAAGAATGTGATCAGTAACAATGGACTTTTCCCAAGTGAAGCCAATATAGTGGTATTTCGAACTTCCTCGTTTTCCAAGTCTCTTTGTTATCAGGTCGGGGAAAACCAAATTAGTGAGTCGACCAAATTTAGACTGGCCCAAAATGAGAGTTTGATTAACAAATTCCAGATGTTTTTTGCACCTTTTTAGAAGAGTTTGGCAAATAATAAAATAGACTTTGTAAAAGGAATGCCGGGGAATGGAAAATTGACTCAGATGAGAATCTTCCACTTTGTGGATAGAGGAAAATATGATTTTAATTGTCAAAAAAGATCGAAGAAATTCATGGGAATTGATAACTGAACCTTTTATAGCCGATTCTGGCTCAAGATCCAAGGCTGGCTGAGGCGTTTGAAAATTTTCAAGAATAAGACGACATACTATAATTGCATTGAGTCTATCTTTCATGGATATGCCCCTTTCAAAATCAAATAATTCCACCTTCAAGAGGGATTCAGAATCATAAACATCACCGTAGTACAAAAGGTCAAAGAGACTATGCAAAGGAATCTGATGATGATAGACTCTTAGCACCTGCACTAAAAACCCACAGAAGTTATTTCCATTCACTTTTCGTAGACAGGGACCAAGGTTAGAAAATCTCTGTTTTGCTTCCTCGTATATTCTAGTAGAGTTCTCTTTCATATTTGGTGTATCAGAGGTTGTTTCTGTGGGTTTTTCAACATTGGAAGCATGACTAGTTTGTGAAAAGTGATTTGGCGGAGGTGATTCCAGAGTTGTGCAGTTGGGTGGTTTTGCCTGCGAATTTAGAGTTCTTGAATCCATGAGAGCTTTACCTTGGCTTTCATCCATCATATCTGTAGCACATGGAAGATTAAACGGGGCACCGACAGCCATCTCTACCAACGATTTTGTAGTGTATGCAGAAGATTCATTAGCACCAAGACCCAATTGGTGAAAATCGTTTGGCTTTGTCAAGAGACCGACATAATCCAAACTAAGTGGCTCTTCCATCGATATAGGTACGTCCCTCGTGGATATGTCTTCCATAGGTAATTTACCGTCAAATTGCAAGACGTCGTCTAAAGAATTTTCATATTTCCCGCCGAAACTTGTTGTTAAGATATCCTGGGAACCAAAAAAGGATTCCGTCTGGCAGAATTCAGTTGATAAATGTTCTTCCTGTTCTATTTGCACTGATTCGTCCAAACATACCCCTTTGTTGGTTGTCATGTTCTTGTCGGTGGGTATAGATTCTGCGCAAAAATCCATCAAGATCGCTGCGGGATCCACAGAACTTGAGATTTCTTGGCCGAACTGCCGATTGTTTGGTTCAGATAAGGAAGTGGTGGGAAACATTCTAGGCTCTTTCTTGAATGGTTGACTGGTGAGGAACTTTGATGGGCTTATCGGATGACTAAATGATCCTTCGTTGTCAAATAGCTACAATGCACTTCTGAAGTAGCAGCTCTGTTTCTTGTAACATATTTTAAGAGCGGAAAGAGATCGGTATTGCTGTATCTACAGTATACACGGCTGCATCGAATTACCAATTGTTGAGGGAGCCAGTACATTGCAAAAGCAACCATGGTTGACTTTGCAGCTTACCTATTGCGCGCCATGCGAAATATCAGTGAGCAAGATAATGGAAGCGCCTTTGGGTGTGCACTTAATCTTTTATTTGCGCTTTTCAAGCATCGGAAATCCGGCAGATGGGCTTTTGCGCAAATAGCGTCATATATGCAGGACGGGAGCGAATACTGCCTCACATGCAGGTTTTCGGCGAAAAAAAAATATCTCCGGGAATATGCCGTGAATGGACCTTCTTTGTTGGGGTTTTACTGAAGGTTTTGTCCCAAGAGATATTCAATATGTTTTGTTTTGGATTAGCAAACCTGAAATCTTCAATCTTTTCAATGATGTTGCTCTGTCTCTTAAGGGACACCTTGTGGGTACAAATTTGGAATTCCCCATAAGAAAAATACGCAAACCAGATCTCATTCCCGGGCCGCACAGCTGAATAGATCACGAATTTGGGACGTCGCGTTAATTTTGCGCTTCGCTCAGTGCCGTGGACCTGGTTACCATCACAATTTCCGACGCTTTTCTTTAGAACTTGCGTAAGTGTTGTTTCACTTTTTGGCTTCGCTGTTTTAGTATACACGGGTGGTAGGAGTACCCAACAATATGGATGGACAATCGGCGGAAAAAAAAAGTTAAAAAAAAGGGGCAGGGCGTTTCCTGGGAGAAAGAATCTTCGATTATGACCCGCGTGGGACACGCCGTGCAGTTGGCCAGCTCGGGCATTTTTTGGCGAGGCTATTCATGACACCGCATTGCCGTATCAACAGTCCGGGCTCGTCAGGCAGGCAACCTCGCCGGCCACTTCGCCGATTGTGAGTGTGGATTCAATGACATCTGCATAATAATATTGGATGCATTACTTGCCCAAAACGTGGCCGCAGTTTCCGGGTAACAACTTTTTATGTTGATGGGATAAATCTCGTATGCATAATATATGGGCGGACAAGATCGCTAGACCAATTTGAGCCGTCGATATAGACTTTTCGTGCTACGTTTTCGGATAAGAATGGTATGAGCACCCAAGATGGATCTTTTATTTCCCATACTGTTTTGTTTTCCATACTGAATGACTTGAATAAGACTAGTTGCTTCTCTTTGTAGTAGATCAGTATGGTCAGTCACGGGTATATGTTAGGGGCCTTGAAAAGAAATGAGCCAAGGGACCGGACTCTAGAAGAATTTGTTTTCTCGGCGGTGCTACTACTAAAAAGCTTGACAAATATCCAGCCTATCTTAATACATCCTTGACTGACTGACCCAGGGGAATATATAGTCTGGATTTCTGGTGGCAGAAATACAACCTTTTGACGCAGCAACCTCTAATCGAAAGCAAGCCAAATATATTATAACGCTACGGGTCATTGCAATGAGATTACAACACTTGGTACTTCAGTGAATCCATTAGTTGTCATACGATTGGTTAATTTTATAAAAGGTATCTCATTCGTATATGGCGTTGGTCAATTCCCAGCACTAACCGACTTTTCAGCTAATTAGAGCCCACTGGTTTGATCCATATAAGCCGCTTCTAACGCAACCAAAAATTGAAGGCTAGTTCCGAAACTAAGAGCAAATAGACGCCCATACATCGTTCTGGTAAGATGTATTTCCAAATTATTACCATCAAAACTGAGCACTATTGAAATTAAACACACTTCAGCGGACTGTTGACTACGGGACTTCATCATAGAAATATATCCTTTTGAAAATTACTACCCTATTAACTTAGACTCATACTCAAGGAAACAACCTCTTGCATAATAGTCAAATACTCCTGGAGCATATTACAAAACATCCACCAACATTTGAAGGTATGCTTCGCCAATTCAGGGTCACGTTTTTCAAAGTCATCGAATTTGGCATATTGCATCGATTTGGAGTTGTGCACCAATATGGATGTGATTACCAACATGGGAAGTTCCAACACCATCGCCTCGGTCAAAGTACTTTCATGGAAATGTTTGAGCGCTAGCTTCAATACTTGATACGCCACATCTGGAGGCACTTTCTGCACACCCTCAATATTTGCATGTCGTGGTATCTTCTCCATAGCCGTTTTAGTCATCATTATAGCCTTTATGAAAGTTTTAGCGAGAGTATGCACATAGCAAAACTGGTGAGTTTTTCCCGGTGTCGTGCTATCGTCAACGGGTTGCAAATTATAAGCATTCATTGACATTGTAATTGCTTCCATGTATGTTTCATCCAAACGCAGTATGTCACTAGATCCCTTAGCTTTGTAATCTGCAGCCAGGTCTAGGTCATGAACCATCTCCTGTAGAACGCTTACCGCATATAGAGCGTTCGTCTTCCCCAGAGTCATTTCATTTAAATTCACCATGTTTCTCAAAAGCTTTGTGAACACGCTGACACTGAGTTGATCAAACGATGGTAGATCTGAAATCTCAGACTCTAAATTAGTAACGCAGTTGTTCACGGACTTTCGAAACTGGATTTTGGTTTCATCTGCCACCTCTTCATCTGAAGCAATGGCTACTGGAAAAACTAAGAGCATAATGACAAGATACAAATGAAGAGAGGCTTCTTTTGGTGCTGAAGCTCTCAGCAAAAGAATCATTGCTTTGACCAACGTGGCCAAGATACTTTCATCATCGTCAACGGGAAATTTTCCAGCTTTGATATTCTGAATAAGTGGCAATAATTCCACATCATACTGTTTCAAAACCTCAACTGATTTCTCCATAGCATCTGCAGCCCAGTGCGATTGCCGTGGTACTTCATTGGGTGTTGTTTGCCATTCTCTGGGCGAACAGTCGAAGTTGGGGTATTTCATGGACAAACGAACAAAACTGCGTAATTTTGGCTTCGATGCCAATAGAGGATCTGCGAGCGGACCCTTCGGAATGTGAGTTGTTGGAGACATGCTTTTCAGAGCTGGGCGGACTTCGGAGCCTCTTGGGATATTGTGTGGGTCCTTTCGTTTTGGCATATTTCTGAAATACTCCTCGATTTGAGCCATCTCTAAATTAAGCAAGCTAACCACATCCTGTCCTACTACGGAGGTGTTCCAAGTGAGGCCAAGATAATGATATTTCGACTCGCCCCTTCTTCCTAGTCGTTTAGACGCAATGTTGGGAAAAGCCAACTTAGTGAGTTTGCCGAATTTGGACTGGCCTATAATAAGGTTTTTACCAGTATTGGATGGAAGAGCTGCGTGTTTGCATATAAGTTTCTGAGTAATGATGTAGTATGTTTTGTAAAACGAGATGCGGGGAATACAAAAATGGTCACTTAATATATCTTCTACCTCTTGCACACAAGATAGAATGACTTTAAGCGCCAAAAACACCCGGAGAATTTCAGGGTGGCTCGTAGAAAATAGCCGCAAGTGTTCAATTTCGACTGGTTTAAGAAGCCCCGCAACATTTAAGGGATTTTCAAACGTAGTGAGAATACGGTGACATAATCTGAGTTCCTTGAACCTCTCATCAGAGAATGACTTGGTTTTGTTCTGAGATGTGGTAGAAAAAGAATCAACCTCAAGGATGGCGGGGTTATAGAGTAGGTTGTAAACGTCATCTAGCGACATGAAAATAGTATATTGTTTCAAAACCTCCGCTAAAAACCCACACATATTATGCGTAGTGACATTGGCGAAAGAAGGCACAAGCTTAACAAATGCCACATCCACGTCTTGAAGAATGCGCTTATTCCTGGGGGAATAGGAGGAGCTATTTTTGGAAATACTTGGTGCGGCAGATACTTCCAGGCTTTTAGATAACTCGCCATTTTTGAGGTTGCTTTCCAGGATGCTAGATTCATTTGCTTCGTGCACAAGTAAATGGATAGGGAGCCTTTTAAATTGTGGTGCTTGGGGTTGATGCTGAGGTGTAAACTTTGGCTTTGAACCACTTGAGCCGCCAGCGGGGCTCACCGAAGAAAATTCGTTCAATATTGGTTTCAGGAGCCGACTGTAGCTATTTTTTGGTTCCGGCCCCAAAGACCAATCCGTATGATGTGATGATGTTGATTTTTGGGTTTCGTCTACTACATGAGAGCCTCTGTGATAAGCTACAGGATGTAGAGCCATTACCCTGGAAATCTGTTGCGGTTCTTGAGCCACGGCTCTTTGATAAGAGGACTCTTCTTCTGTATTTATGGGGGAAGGAAAATAGGGAGGGGCAAAACTTCCATGTGGAATATGGTGATATCCATTTTGCTGTAGATATTGGGGGTATTGCAGTGTATGTTGTGTAGAGCCATTAATGTTGATTGTGGGTGGGATTCCCCTGGATACATTTCCTGTGGAATCGGCAAAACTGGATTCCAGCCCCGATTTAGGGTCTAAAGCCAACCTGCGCTGTCTCTTGGAAGGATATGAATGAGGTGAGGTCATTTCAAGAATGGTTGAGAAGTGTTGACAAAAGAAAAAAAAAAAAAAAACACTCCCGCGTCTTCAGGTATGGTCGATATCAAGACTCTTCACCTCTTGCAAAACCTTCAAGTGTATTATTGGTGAAGCAGCAGGATCCAGTCTGTTCAAAAACCCCGGGTCACAATCTAAAACCTAAATTTCCAAAGCCTGGTCTCCCTGTGCCCATAAAAGCGATATGTTTGTTCAATGCCGACGGGAACAAATACAAAATAATTGTTGTGTTAAATACAAGAAACCGATAAGCACTAACTACAAGAGCTTGAAGATGAGGAAAAGGTATACAGGAACGTAGTTTGTTGACGGGGCGAAAAATTCTGCATAAACCAAAGGTTCAAAGCCTCACGTCAGCGAGTCTCCAGCCACTTGAATGGAAACATTTAAAGAAAGGAGAATTAATTTTCTACCCTCATCAACATGAATTACCCAGAATAAGAACATGTGAAAATTTCTAGAACACCCGTAATTCTTTCCTAAAGAGACACTGATATAAATCTGATCATGAAACATGATAAGGTTCCCTGTGCGCAGAATCACTTATGTGCGCAGAATCACTTATCGCTTAATAATAAGCAGCCGCGCGTGGAGCAGCAATACGAGAAATTTTGTTTACGTTATTCATGTAGCCAAGGGAAGGGTTGTCTTGGAATTAGAGATAATGTAAATGCGCCTCCAGCACTACTATTAGATAGTTTAGAATAGAGACAAGACTAGCTAAAAAGATTTGGTCATGGATAAACTTGTTAGGTGACACATATTAGTTCACGTGGCATATTCAGTTTATTCACTGTATTCACTATATTTAGTCAGGAATCAAGCGGGGCAATATTCAACATATACTTTCTTCGATTCTGTTTTTGACAGAAATTTGTGGCGCTTTTCTAAGAGACTACAGGGCAGGCGGACGAGCTGGAGATTGAATTACCTAAAACGGTAAGGGCAATATATCACTAAAGGATTAAAGAGATGTCTTTGAGTTGGACTTACTGGCCGAGGGTCTTCTGATCTAATATTTAGACCATATTCAAGTCATCATGGCTTGCCTCCGGCAAAGAAGATTCGTTTAATTAAATTTCACAATTTTTGCTTTTTTGCACTTTTTTGGAAATACGAACTGTTTTCGATCCAAACATTTAAAAAATTGACCGAACTAAGAATAGGTGAAAACAGAAGAACGAAATAGTAATTTTTGGAGAATACTAAGAGTAAATAGTCTTCTTCTTAACTAAACTGATTACACATTTTATATGGTTAACCTTTTTTGTTTTACGGGATGACATGTTTCTGCCTGCGGAATATGCGATACACAAGCAAAGATAGCTTGAGTGACGATGGTAAATCACATTTAACAACATGAAATATTTCAAAAAGAGAGATAAAATATTTTGATGTATTTTTCTTTTCTCTTTTTCTTTCTCTTTTTCTTTTTCTTTTTGCTGGATAATTTAAAAGTCGTCAGATAAAATATCAATTGGTGATTGTGAGAGTTATCAGAAATGCGGCTGAAACTGACGGGGATGAAATTGATAGTAATATCTTTTTCTACTCAGTCTTACTAATTACGAAACGACAAATAAATCAAATCACCACTACCCAAAAGGCTCTATTCCTTGTTGAAGTAGGGGCGAAAGTTTCATCGTTTACGAAAGTACCGTTCTCGCCTGTCGATAGAATACCTTCACGAAAAGGACAATAGCATCAACAGAATCAGTTCCCAGCTTCGCGAGCTTTGCTAGCAAAATTGTCTCACCAATGTCACAATAGGTAGTGATGGCCTGTGTGAACAGTCGTAGAGTCATACTTTCCAATAGATCCACAGCTGGAAAATATCAGCAGAAACCAACCTCACAAACGAAAAAGTGCTCCTCAATTAAAATGGCGTTCATCAAGGAATATCTACTCGCATTGTTCAACCAGTTGACGCAACCCATAATTTCTACATGGTAAAATCCTACCCAAAAGAACCACAGGCATTCATAACAGGAAGACCAATTAGGAAATTTCGGGGAAGGATAGACCCTGATAACCACCCAGGTTCCATATAACCATTGCCGTAAATGAACTAGCGCACATCACGTGATAAGGGTTTAGACTGCATATTTGCATGAGTTCACAATTTTAACTGGATGGCATGCCCATCCGGTGTGTACACTAGTCGTGAGTAAATGCTCCTACCCTTCCGATCCGGAGGTGGCGAAGGGAACAATATCCTATAAAAGACATTCAACTCCCCAGTATAAGTGAACTCAAGAAAGGCATTCTTTGACGAAATCTGGAACTTTGATTCATAGCCACGAAAAATAAGCTCACCACCAGGTAATTCCAAGTAAAGCCGAAGCCTCATAATTACAACAAAATAAACAAGAGAAACATGACCATTGAAGAGCAGCAATTCGAGACCGTCTTCAACGTCCCCATGGAGTGCCAGGCGTGTGTAGACGCTATCGGAACATCTCTCGAGCCTTTGAAACTCGCAGACGTGAAAATTGACCTTCCCACGCAAACCGTCACTGCTATAGGTGGTGTTTCTCCATCGGCTATTGTCAGAGCAATCCAGAGCACCGGCAAAGATGCCATTATTCGTGGTACAGGTAAGCCAAACAGTGCAGCTGTGTGCATTCTTGAGAGCTTCGACGACCTGGACCGCGATCAACCAGTAAAGGGATTGGCAAGGATCGTTGCCGTGAGCGACTCTGACATTTATGTTGATTTTACCGTTAACGGACTCCCTAAAGGCACCTATTACCCGCAAGTGCGTGCATCGGGAAACTTGAGTCAAGGAGCCCTTACTACGGGAAAGCTCATACACGCATTCCCTAGCGTGGAAGTCACCCAACCGGCTAATCTTTGGTCCACGGTCAATTCCATTGGTGCTTTCACCACGGAATCGGAACTGATGTTTGCTGCACAGACATTCTTGCACGCACGTCTTGCAGTGCACGAGCTTATAGGAAGGAGTATTGTTTTATCTACCGTGAAAGATCAAGTTCAGGAAAACTCCCTCTGTGGTGTAATTGCGCGTAGCGCCGGAGCATGGGAAAACGATAAACAGGTATGTAGTTGCACGGGAAAAACTGTATGGCAAGAACGGGACCAAGCCGTCAAACGCGGTGTACCTACATGAACTGTGAAGGAAAATTACAGGACATCAAAATGAACCCAGAAATAGGAAAGAAAGATTCAAAGTTTTCCGTAAAACACTTGAACTTCAACTTGCTGACTTTAATTTGTTTGTTTTCTTTTGCTCCTTTTCTCTGGTGTTTTTCCGTATGGATTAGGCAATTCGCGTCGGCTTTGCAGCCAACCCCAGATAATTCACGTGAACCCCTTCATTTTTCCGTGCCCTCGCGTTTATGCTAATGATTCCAATTTTTTTTTTACCCCCGAAAACGAAGAAGCTTTCTATGTTCACTAAACTCTCGTTTCAGTTCGGAAGTTTTAGATCTTATCCGAATTTAAATTCCCACTTATTTTAGCTTCTTTCAAATTTTAATAGTGTTTTGTTTTGTTTTGTTCTGTTGTGTGACGTCAATGTTTGGTTTCGGCCCCTCCTTCCTGGGCGGTAACGATTTGCTAGATCTGTCTCTTGCCAAAGAAATCGAGTGCTTCCCAATATTAAAAATCCGTTAACTAGCAGTAACTAATCTGAGTGATCTTTATAATCCTGATTTCCCACGAAATACACGCTTTCAAAGAAGGTGCTCAAAAACAAAGGGGAACAATTGAACAAAGCAATATATTCATTCATAAACCGGGGGAAGACGCGCGTATTTTGTGGGCCGCAAGCGTATATCTCGGTATAGATCAAAAGCAGAGCCCACCGCATACACACACCGCCCCTTCCATGCAAGTAAGTTGGGACAAAAATTTAATACCCATTTACACCACCATAAAAGCATGTCCCGGCGTTCAAAGTCCAGCGACGCGCTTGATGTAGCCGAAAGGTTCCATGCCCAAACTGATTATATGAAAAACAAGCGGTCGGTTCGCATTTCCCTTGCTGATTTTGCCCCATCCACCTCTATTGTGACCATATGTGACACTCTAGTACTGATCTTGAGCCAATACTCACCACCAATCCAGCTTGAGCGTATCTTTATTTCAGAGAACCAACTTTCGCTGCTTCCCAGTGAGTTCTGGCCCCTCTGTGGGCCCCACCTACGAACTTTGGACTTGCACAAGAACCAGCTCACCAAAGTGCCGGATTTGTTGGCGCAAATGTGTCCCAACCTAGAGATTTTAGACTTATCAGGCAACCAAATCACGAACCTTTCAGAGTCCACGTTTGCCCCATTCCGAAACCTCAAGATATTGCTGCTCAAAGACAATAAAATCACCCACGTTCCGCCTATCTTAGGTGAAATGATTAGCCTAGAAACCCTTGCCATATCCGGCAATCCACTAGTGTTCCCACCTCTTGAAACAGTCAACTCCATACAAGGTGGGATCAATGACCTCAAAGGTTTCCTCGTGTCAAATAGTGCAGCCTACGGTAGCCATATAGATACTTCTGTACCGGTAGTGCCGAGACCAACACTTCCATCCACCCCATCACTAGCGAGAACGCGATCGCTCTCTGATACCAGGTCCCGCTCACTGAAGGCTTCCCGGCGCATGGGCCTCATTATCAATAGCAATAAGGTTACCCCCGATAAACCGCTACTTGGGCCGCTACCTGATGCTTATACCCCAAGCAAACCCGAGCGAAAACTTCTGCTTCCGAGCCGCGAAAAGAGCGATTTCAGTGCGTTGACTATCGACATGAAAAGCAATACCTTCGTACCAGAAATGCCTTCTATATATTCTCTGAATGCTGTTTCTACTTCCTTTGACAACTTTTCGGCATCCAGCTCCGTCTCTCCGCCAAAGTCCACAACTACACTCGCACCCATGCCTATATCTGGAACCAAAAGTGGAGCTGCCTCTGCTAGGGAAAATGAGCATAGTCCCGATGACTTTGGTGACACAGACCCCAAGCCTCTGGCCTATTTTCGCAGGTTATCAGTGTTACGCGAACTGCCTTCGGACGATACGCCGAAGACTGAGACCCATCATACCAGGACAGAAGACGACAAGGATGGATCGAAAACACAGCCAACACAAACGCACAAGCCCGAGGTATCGCCTCTCAAAAACACCAAGAGAAAGGTATCCACCTCTCAGCAGCATCCTTATCCCACGCAACATAATCTAAATGCACAGGCACATCCGCTACGCAGCGCGACGCTACATGAGAAAAGTGTCATTGTGAAAGTATCTCGAAAAATCCTCTTTTCATTTTCGGAATTACATCTCTCCATTAAACGCTTTGCTGGTTTCTGTGGGGATAAGAAACTATCGTCGAAAATAGTACGGTTAATTCACTCTTCAAAAGAGCATATTGATGACCTTGTTGAAGCAATGGAGGCTGTAGAGGACGGAGAAGAGAACCAAGTCCTCGTTGTTAACTGTTTGCATTCGTGTATAAACTCGTTCAAGACAATTCTTGCTACAATAAGCGAAAATTTCTCGTCGCTCGTTGCCAAAATCGATGCTTGCTTCATCCGCATGGTACTTCTCACCCTCTTTGGCTCCCTCCATGAGTTGCAGAATGCCCATAAACTTCTCAACCAGTCAAACAATCCAATGAGACCTCATCCTTCTTTGACTCGGAATACATCAAATCTAGGTTCTAGCTCTTTGGACTTGAAGGCGAAATATTCACAAACTAATCAAGGAGCTCTAGAAGACATTTCCCTAGAAACTCCCTCTATTTCTTCGGCGACAGAGGCAGTTGCTACTTTGGAAGAAATAGATGAGCGCTTATATCAAACCATTAGTTTGGCAACAGATAATGCTCAAGTCGTTTTCAGTGAATTGACAAAGACCATCAGCAAAAGCGCGATTGCTAGCGCAAACACAAATAATCCTCAATCATTCAGTCCTTCAGTAACAGCAAAATTCAAGGAATTGACGCATGTCTGTATGACATCAATGGAAATAACAAAGAGACTTGTTGCAAAACTTTCCGGAATTCGGCCAAACCAGGATTCAGCGACCAGAAGATCATTTTGGGATGATATCAATCTATTTCTTAAAGCTGTGATCCAAACATTCTCTGCTGTCAAAGATATTATGAAAGATGCCCCCATTTTTAATGAGGTTAGGTGGTCGATGGCCAACTTGACCAAGACCACCAAAGAATTAACAATTATTCTTGAGGCTTCCTCGTACAAGGCGATATCAGACACAGTCGACTCGCCAGCTAACAACAATATGTGGCATATGAGTAATGGTCCTCCGACTTCTGCCTCCACTCATGTACCACCGGCGACTAGTACAATTCCACCAGTGCGGACACCTTTAGTTGCCACAGTTGGTACGGCAGCAGCACAAGCTCTCCTTGCTCAGCAGGATACCCAATACTCGCAGACTGGCCACCACCCCGGAAATTCTCTGTTACCGCCTCTACATATTCCACCACTGGTGGTCTCGGATACTTCTAATAGTGGACTTCATACTGCCCCCGTTCAGTCTATGGAGCAGTACTATGCCAAAAACGTGAATCCTTTCGACCGGATATAAGCAGAGCGCGACTGACAGTGGTGAGGTTCAAGTTTACTGCAACCTTTTTTTTTTTTTTTTTTGCTTTTTTTTTACTCCCTTTTGTGGCCAGATTAAAAATATTCAAAGGACTATATCGTTAAAGAATACACTGCTATTACAAATATATCGGCCAGGAATGACGCCTTATACTATGGATCGAAATCCAACCCTTTATTCGCTTTTCGAGACAAAAGAAAGTATAGAATTATTTGGTGGACGAACTACACTATCACATCAGAGATATATTGCGGCTTGGGACTTTAGTGCACAGCTCTGTTCAATTGAACATCCGGGTATTGCACCATGTTTTTTCCCCTCTGACTTCTCGATGACGCCTGGAAGGCGACTGGCCCAGTCTATCACAACATTAATTGATCGATGCCCATCTTTGATATTTTACGAGCAGTACCATGAGAAAATGATGGCTAGTTGTGATACCAATTTACCCGAATATGACGAACATGAACTAATAGTGGTGGGGAATGAAATAGATCGTAAGCCCGTGTCACCTGCCGCTGACTGCACGCTTAAGTCTTCGCTGCTTGACGAAAGACAAGAGGCAATAATTCAATCTAATCTACAACGTGGAGCCATCAAAAGAAACCCGGGTGATTATTCAACCAATGAAAAATTCGTCCCTTCAACTTCTAAAATACTGGAAAAAGAGGTTAATGGTGAAAAGACGATTCCACAGTCTGCACCAGGGACAGTTTTAAAGACAATGGATGAAATTGGCACCTGCACGAATGGGGTAGTTTCGACGAAACCTGAAACCAACAATATACAAAAGGGGCCTAGTTGTGAAGAAGACAACATCCCCCAGTCAAATTCCAAAATCGAACACAAGCTTGCAGAAACACGCCGTGGAAGTATAAAACGATCATTTATCAAGAACTTTCAATATCTTAAACGGTCTTTCTTGAGAAAATGTGTCAGCGACCTGGGGTACATTCTCATCAACGAGGGGCGCTGGCAAAACGCCGAAGACACATTTATTCGGCGACTCACCCATGAATTTCGTGACTTGCAGAACCTCATTCAAGATTTTATGGAGTAAAGTGAATACCTTGTGGATTTTTCAAATTCCCTGAGCATTTTGCTAGCGTATTGCTCTTTTCTTCTCTTTTTTATTTTTATGTTAGTGAGCTCCTTATGTTTGCCTTACCTACGCATTGTTATGTCCAGAAAGAATTGGATGTGAGCTGGGTCAACCGACGGGTGATGAATAGGTAATCTACAAGATAATCCTAATGATGGGAGGGGGTGAAGTTTTTGTTTAATGTCACCGGATATTTCATTGCGTGGCTGATGATAGTTGAGGTATCATAGTTCGGGACTTGCCGAAACCACCAATCGAATATGGCACAAAAGCAATCCGGGGAGGTTGGTGTGCACATCATCCGGGCTATCCGCGGAGTTCCCGCGGAAGTTTTGTATGTTCCCCGACTTGTGCGCGGGAAGGCCGCGGGGTTTCCGATGGATCAGGCAACAAGTGCGCGTGCACCGTTTTTGCTTATCGCAATCTATAAAAGGGCCTGGGTTTCCAAAGAAGATTCCGATTCCAAAACACCACACAAAACAAAACAATACACAGAATGACCAATACAGAATTAGTGATCACTCCTGCAGCCAATGGTTTTGGTTGCACTATTGAATTGCCCAGCTATGCGGCTAATGACCCATCTCAGCTTAATGACGAAGACTTCAAGAAGTTGTACGAGGCTACTCTCACATATCTTGTGGTTGTGCTTCCTGGTTTACAGAAACTCTCGCCCAAGAGTCAATATTTGTTGACCAAAAGATTCGACCCCTCTATCCCCGAGCCAAAGGATAATGAAGGTGCTGGGTACGGACACGGGAAAGAGTTCCGTCACACACAGTCTGTGCTCAGAAAGGATGGCACTTCAGTGAAGTCCCAGCCACAAGTCCAGATCTTGGGACAAGGTACTTTTAGTGTGGGGGAGCCCGGAAACGATAACGATGAGGAAATCAACCTCACTCATCCATCGCACACAACGTTCCACAAGGACCCATTGACGGAGGATCAGATCAAAAACAACCACCAAACTCGTTTCTACAGATGGCACATCGACTCTGCGCTCTACGGCTTGTCTCCGCCTTTGATCACAACACTCTTGGGTATAAAGGTGCCACCTGCCACTCAAACCCAAGTCATTGACTATGACGATGGCAGTGGCGAAAAGTTGTCGCTTACTCAAGGTGCCACCTGTTTTGTGAGTGGTGCTGCTGCTTTCGATAGACTCAGTGACGAAGAAAAGGAGTATGCCCTTAACACTACAGTGGAGTATGCACCTCACCCATACATATTTATTTCCCCAGCTAAGGCTGAGAAAGACGGACTCACCATGGTCTCCGAAGGCTTGGAAAACAAGTTCAGCGACTTGCCGGAGTGGGAAGAGAGCAAAATCAAGAAATTGCCAATGGTTTGGACTAACCCCGTGACGAAGAAGCACCACTTGCAAGTCCACGGATGCTGTCTCTACAAGTTGCACACAAGAAATGGAGACCAGACCGAAACGTTGGAGTTGGTGGATGCACGTAAGAAGGTGCGTTCTTTGATGAGACCCGCCATTTCCCCCGAGAAGGTGTTGGCACACTCATGGAAGGAAGGCGATTTGGTGATTTTCTTCAACAGAGGTGTGTGGCACTCAGTGACTGGTGAGTTCAAGGCTGTGAACAATGGCGTTGATGAAAAGCGGTTGATGCACCAGTGCAACATTGCCAGTGGTGCTGATCCAATCACTGTGAAGTAAGAGAGAAAACGAGGGGCTTTAAGTTTGCAATTAGATTATTTTTTAAAGTTTTAGAGTTTAGAAATAGGTTCATAAAGAATAGAATCTTATGGGTATAGAATCATTTTTGTAGAGCTCTTGAATTATAGAGGGCGTATTATCTTGTCCCGGCTACTTCCGTTCTTTCTTTGGGCTCTCTCTTGCCAGTACCCCTTCTTGTAAGTGTTCCTAGTAACGTACGATTCTTTTTTGACATAATATATGAACTTTCCGGATTTAGAAAAGCCACTTTTCTACCTCTATAACTCAAAAATTTCCGCTTCTGGGGTATGGCATCGTCATGTCACTAGAAGAGTCACCATTAGTCAAGGAAATTTGTACGGCCGGTGAAATGGATTCAGACCGAAAAACAATCTAAACAATTGGGTTGTACCATTGACTGGAGGTAAGCCCCTCTTGTGAACCAGGTTCCTCCAGCTACTACGACAACAAGCTGGACCGATTCTTACACTACTGACCCTACATTGAGGCCCACAGATGGCAGCTAACCGACTGTTATTGTTCGTGCTCCACGTGCTACTCCTACTTCTTACTGGAGATAGACATATACTCTCACTAACACGTTCACAGCAAGTATTGCAGCACAGCCTACTGCCTGTATTGAAGGTCCTGGTGTGGGAACATCTAATTCAACCTGGACTAGGTCCTTTAAAATCGCATTAACAATTACTGGTACTGATGGCTTTACCACACCTGTCGTAGATCCACCTAGTGCTTCCACTGTCACTTCCACCTCGACTGGATCTGTTACCAGTACCTTCACTACTACTGGTGCCGACGGATTTCAGACAGTTGTTGTTGAAGTCCCTGGTGCTCCAACCGTTACCTCGACATGGACTGGATCATTCGCCAACACGGTGAATACAACTGGCTCTGGTGGTTTGAAGACATTTGTTTTTGATACTCCTCTGGAGTATGCAAGTACAGAGTCACATCTCATCACCATTCTTTATTGGGGATGTAACATATTAATATATAATTCGCCCGATGATGTGTTCCTATGACAAGTTTCATAAATATTCACAATGATACATCCTTTCTTGATATTGATTCATTGATTCGGATGTGGTTCTTGGGAGTTTCCAAAGGAAGTAAACGTGGTAGAATTGAATATACTTCGGAAAATAATTGGCGATAGCCACCGGAAGAAACGGTAGAAGGTTGAGAACTTCACTCTAAAGTCAGAAAATTTCGAGCAGCTTACTTTATTAGAAAAAGAAACTCCAGTGATATTTGCATGTCTTGCTCAAATTGTTTCTTCGGAACTATCTTTTGTATTATTAAACAATAAATATATATGAGCGTCGTAAACGGTTGCATAATTTCGCAACCAAATGCCATCTCGGAGTTGAACGTGAACACGTCTATGTCAAATGAGGTTTGATAGGAGGGCATTCTTCACTATTGTAATGGTAGGCATGGTGCCTCAGATCCCACTCCTCGGGTCACACCCAATATCTTTAAAAAGCTGCGGTGGTAACATTACTCTTAATCGATGGTTTCTCACATCTTCCTGTAAAACCCCGATTACATGCATACCAGGTTATACTCGCACACCATGGACTCTGGAGGCAATCGAGATCATAGTCATGCTTATCTCTTTAAAGATATAATTGGGTCTTTTTTGGTGTTCTTTGGGGTCACAAAACTGGTAATCTTTATGTTTATTCGTGTTGAATATGTCTATAGCATACGTGGACCCCGGTGATTTAATGTCTTCATTGGTTTGGAACTTTTTTTTCCAGGCAAAAGGGTTATTCAAATAATTTGGCTAGTAAACATGCCCAAATTTAAAAGACATTTTCATCAGAAGAATCAATTTTACTTGGAAAGTTCTTTAGAGAGAAAGGGAGGACAAAAAACCTTTACTCCTCTAAGTCTTCGATTACATCTCAACATTCTCGTGTACTAATAAAGTCACTACGGAGAGAACATATTCTTCACAGCATCTTAGAATGGATATAGTGAAGCTACTTTGAGGGTTATTCAAGAATATGCCTCGTTCCAGTCATGAAAAAAAATAGTTATCGACACTCTTGTGGTCCATCGCAAGCACGTGCTTCGTCTAACACAATGTCTATCTTCAAGCCCTTCACACCCAAAACTTTAAGTATTTAAGAAGCCATCAAGAATAGAAACCATTCCAACACGCTACCATTATAACCAGGATAGAATCACCCACACTCTTTCCAACCAAACACTCCCCCACCCTGGCGTTATCTATTGGTGCGCGCACGACCTGCGACATTCTCCAGCCCAAATACCCTCTCCATTCTCTGCTCACTTCAAACCACCGTCAATTGCACGAAATCCAAGAAAAGCCATGATGGGTACATACGTGACGATTGCCACGTGCAACTTAAACCAATGGGCCCTCGATTTTGAGGGAAATCGCGACCGCATTATCGAAAGTATTCGACAAGCAAAGCTCCAGAACGCAAGACTTAGGGTTGGGCCTGAGTTGGAGGTGTGTGGATATGGTTGTTTGGACCATTTTGCCGAGAATGACGTCTACCGCCAGTCATGGCAAGTGTACGCAGAAATCTTGTGCCACCCAGACTGCCAGGACATAGTTTTGGATATCGGAATGCCCATTATCCATAAATCCATCAAGTACAACTGTCGCGTGTTGAGTTATAATGGTAAAATCATCTACATCCGGCCCAAGTTGCACTTAGCTAACGACGGCAACTACCGGGAAATGCGCTACTTCACGCCTTGGTCTCGCGTGCGCTACCACGAGACATTCCAGTTACCCCAAGAGATCCGCCAAATCACCGGCCAGTCTTCCGTAGTCATTGGAGACGTGGTCATGTCAACTTTCGACACGCGCATCGGCGCCGAAACCTGCGAGGAATTGTTTACGCCGCAGTCTCCGCATGTGGCCATGGCACTTGACGGCGTAGAAATCGTAACGAACTCTTCCGGGTCTCACCACGAGCTCCGTAAGTTGGACGTGCGTCTTGAGTTAATTACCGAGGCTTCGAAGAAGTGTGGCGGTGTTTACCTCTACGCTAACCAAAAGGGATGCGATGGCGACCGGTTGTACTACGACGGATGTGCGTGCATTGTAGTCAATGGCCAAATGGTGGCGCAGGGTTCGCAGTTCTCGCTTGCTGATGTAGAAGTGGTTGTTGCCACTATCAATCTTGATGACGTGCGCTCCTACCGCAACCTGAAATCGGCTCATCTCCAGGCCGTGGTCCAGAACACCCCCTACCACGTGGTGGCCACCGATATTGCCTTGTGTCCTGTTTCGCTGGTGTTTGATGCCTCTGTCCGGCCCACAAAACCCCTCCAGCATATACGCTACCACATACCCGAAGAGGAGATCGCGCTTGGTCCCGCATGCTGGCTCTGGGATTACTTGCGCCGGTCAAAAACGGCGGGGTTTTTCTTGCCGCTAAGTGGAGGTATCGACTCTTGTGCCACGGCCGTCATCATCCACTCCATGTGCCGCCTTGTTGTGTCGACAATCGAGGCCGGTAACCCCACCGTGTTGGAAGACGTGCGCTCCTTGGTTAAGGACCCGGAGTTCACCCCCACAACGCCACAAGATGTCGCCAACAGATTGTTCTACACTTCCTTCATGGGTACCATCAACTCGTCCAGCGAAACACGCCTGCGTGCTAAGGAACTCTCGGAGAAAATTGGCTCCTACCATATCGACATGAACATGGATACGCTTGTCACTGCAGTGGTGAGCGTGTTTGAGATTGCCACGGGGAAAAAGCCCGTCTTTAAGTTGTTTGGAGGCTCCCAAACAGAGAATTTGGCCTTGCAGAACATCCAGGCCCGTTTGCGTATGGTGCTCAGCTACCTTTTCGCACAACTTTTGCCTTGGACAAGAAACAAACAAGGCGGTTTGCTTGTGTTGGGAAGCGCCAACGTGGACGAGTGTTTGCGCGGGTACTTGACGAAATACGACTGTTCCAGTGCTGATTTGAATCCAATTGGAGGCATTTCAAAAACCGATTTGAAGGCTTTCATTGGTTGGGCGGAGAAAAAATTCGATATGCCCATTTTGAAGGAATTCCTTGATGCAACCCCTACGGCCGAGTTGGAGCCCATTACAGAGAACTACGTACAGTCGGACGAAGTGGATATGGGAATGACCTATGAAGAGCTTTCTGTTTTCGGTCGTTTGAGAAAGGTGGATAAGTGTGGGCCTGAGTCAATGTTTGTGAAGTTGTACCATGAATGGTCCCAGCCACCATATAACTACACCCCGGAAATTATTGCAGAAAAGGTCAAGAGATTTTGGTTTTTCTATGCAATCAACAGGCACAAGATGACTACAATGACGCCATCGTACCATGCTGAACAGTACTCGCCCGATGACAATAGGTTTGATTTGAGGCCGTTCTTGATCAACCCAAGGTTCCCGCTTGCAAGCAAGAATATTGATGAGATTGTTGCCAAAATCAACGAGCAGAACAAGGACCTTGAGAGCAAGACGCTTGGCGTCGACTAAATCAATCCCCAAAATTAACCGTCTGCTTATGGGCGCCGGTAATGGAAGCTGTTTTGTTTATGGGCCTTGGTTAAGTGTTAATCTTGCCGCCCCATAAGGACGCGATGTTTTTCTTTTGATTGCGTTGACTGGACGTGTTGAAACGGCGCATAAAGTCCATGAGGCTTGCAGCCACCTGATGAGGAATGTCCTCATGAAGAAAATGGCCGGCGTTGGTGGAGTTGTTGAAAACGATGAGCTGGAACTTGCCCTGCATTTGACCTATGGTCAAGTCCTTGTCGAGGGTTTCGTTGCTTGATAGAATGAGCAACTTGGCTAGTTTATTTTTTTCGAAGTTGCAATCCAAGAATTTCAGAGACAAGCCGACAAACCAAGTATCCCACGACCCAGACATATCTGGGAGGCTTGCTTTCCAGGTCAAAGGGCCCGATTTTCCCAATGTAAGCAAATCTGGCACGCTGACTTTGGCCGACTCCTCATTCCGTAGTAATCGCGACTGTAGATGCCATTGGACCGCCTGGTTATAAGAGCCAAAACTCTTGGGTCGCTTGTTGAGGAACATGGCAATGGATGTCAAGGACTGGATTGCAGTTTCCTCAACGATATCTATAACCACTAGCGCCTTGATATTTGAGCAGAAATCTGTAGATGTGTTTGTATCTGCATCTGTATTTCTATCCTTTTCCGCATCCACGTGTCGTGCAACAAAATCTGTGAGTACGGCACCGCCAAGTGAGTGCCCCATTAAGCAGATGGGATTATGCGGCCGGTTTCTTGCCAAAAATTCCTTCAACACAAAGCAAAAGTCCCCCGTGAAGTCCAGCAACGTGTATTTGGTGGTGTTTTTCGGGTCCGTGTCGCCATGGCCCCGTGCGTCGAAAACAAACACCCCCGGGGTGTCATCCTTGTTTCCAAAATTGCGCAAGTACTGAGCTAGGCACCAAAAAGACATTGCTGAAGACCCTGCTCCGTGATGACACACAAAAAGCGGCGCATCCAGGGATTTAGCAGGCAAGTAATACGTCTTGAACCCAAGTCCCGTCACAGGGTCATCATATACCTCTTGAAGCGGGAACACGCGTTCCTTATCATGCTGGAGCGACATTTCCATCTTTTGCTCCTGTACCCTATCTACCATTTGCTCACTTTCGCTTCTGTTGTCGGGTTTAACACTATCCAGAGGAGTTTGTGAAGGCAGTGAGGATACGATTTCCGCTACAGGCTCCAACCCAAGAGCCAGTGCTCTTTTAAGCATGGCCTTTTTCTGGAACCCGCTCATGCTTGCGTGATATTCGGGGTTTGTGATATTCGGGGGTTTGTGTTCCTGTGGTGAGGAGACAGGATATTCAGTTCCAATTCCGTGGTGTGCTGGGCCTTTGCTGGGCCTTTGTCTTCTTGGTCAACTGTCACTACAGTTTGTTAGCAGGGTGCGAATCTGTCAACACACTTTTCCAAAGCACGTCGATACGCGAGGTGTTGTTTATCTTCCTTTGTTTGATCAGCGGGATTTCCACTTATCTGTTGGTAAAGAAGAAAAGAAGAGGGAATTGTTTCCAAAAGAGAGAAGTTATTGTTGCAAAGTGCTTCCGACTATGCACTGGTCTACACCTCAGTATGTAGAGGACTGTGGAGAACCAGTGGAGTGCATATAGTCCATGTTTTGGTGGTTACAACTACCAGGTCTGGCTCCAATAGTGGAAGTGATATATTTGGAAAGAAATCAACCAAAAACAGATTCCGCCAATCTCTGTTTGCTCTTAGTGGGGGGCTGAAGTTTTTTATTTACACACGGTGAGTTGTTCTTGGGTGGTCAAGGAACATCTCCTGTTTATAAGCACCCATATATACTGGGTATTGATCAAACGCCGGAAATATCCATGGAACATAAAGTTTTCTGGGTGTGTTTTCCTACCACCTTGAACCGCCATCTTTGTACCACTAGTCCATAATATGTGAAATAAAAGCGATGGTTTCCTAGGGGTTGTCTGGTTGATTTGTTTTCAGCGTTGCATATAATGATGGGCCCAGCCTCGTTGTGCTAAACTGAGAGATGCCCTCCTCCTGCAGGACCATCAGCATAAAGTTGTTTGATTTTCACCTTTTTGACACAGATAAACACCACATTTCCATACATGACTGTGCCTGTGAATGTGACCTGCTTGGAAAAGCACTTCCAAAATATGGCGCTTGCGGTTTTCGTGGCGTTCCGAGCGCTCCAAAATGGCGAAACCCCAGTCGCTTGTATCTTCGTCCATGAACCCTCTCAAAGCATTCTTAGCTATGGATGTAACGACACAAACCGGTCTCTCAACGGCACAAGGCACGCAGAGTTTCTTGGAATAGACAAGATTTTGACCCAGCAAAACCTCCTTGGTGCGTCCCGCTCGAAAATCGCGTCTTTTTTCCGCGATGTCGCCCTATATGTGACCATCGAGCCTTGCGTGATGTGTGCTCTGGCTCTCCGCCACATTGGAATCGGCAAGGTGTACTTTGGCGCAGCTAACGACCGTTTTGGAGGCAACGGCACTGTAATAAAGGCCCAGGGTGATGATTCTTATCGCAGCATTGGGGGTATTTTGCGGCCTGAGGCCATCAGCCTTCTCCGCAACTTCTACATCCAGGAAAACGACAGTGCACCAGTGCCGAAGGTCAAAAAGAACAAGGATATAGATGGAAAAGAGTTTCCTGAAAACCTCGATTTCCCTCTTTATGTCACCAAAAGCGAGTTTGTGACCGAGCTCGGCGAGGAAAGATTGGCCCAATTTTATTATAAGCGTAATGACCAGGACGAAATCACCCCTCGCCTCGGAAAAGGATACACTTTCAGCGAATTCTTGACGGAGGAAAGTGTGAAACGTATCCCTGACTATAAACAGCTATACCCGGGCTCTTGTGATATCAACAAGGATCTTGAGTGTCTTAAAGACATGCTTCCTAAAGTGAATGCCAGTGGTGCCGTTGACTTAGAACAGACGCTTGAGATCAAGAAAAGGAAACTTCACGAATCAACATGAGGGTTCAAAATATCTATTCACGTGTTTTCCTCCCAGATAATAATCTTTTTGTCTGTGTTTCGGAGGAACTCTTTTATCTTGAATTGTTGAAATGCTCCAAGGGGACCTTGACTTCACCCCATGACCAACACGCCTATACGTGGATTATTTCTCTCATTACACCCATTTTCTTTGGATGGAAAGGATTCTTGAATGCTTGTGTCAAAGAAATTTAGAAAATCGCCCTGAGAAGAATTGGTACGTCTTGTAGTAGCCCCTTAAAAGGCTGGCTGATTGCTCACTGCGTTGCCCGATTAACTCTGCTTTACATTTCTTCTAACAAGAATATGTTTCTTTTGAGAAGATTACTGCCTTTCATGCAGAATTCGAAGTCGCTTTATACTCGAACTATTCTTGGTGATGAAGGCTCAATGCACAACTCTTTGGGTCCACTTTATTGGGAGTGCTGTTTGCATGCTACTCAAGATTCTGGCTTCCAATACTCTCGGATAAATACTTCGCTGTCAGCGGCTGACTCAATGACTTCCACGTGCCGTAATATTCCGGTCTTGCAATTCGAATAACAAAAAAGCTCAACTTGCGATTGAACCTTATGGAGTCTACTCTTTTGTTGGCTTAAGTACCATTCACACAATTCAATCACCAAACCTTAACTGTCTTTTTCCATAGTCGCGCATCCACAATTGGGCCTTTGGCTATTGTTTGGAACAGAATTTGAATGTGGAATTCGGAGTAACGAAACAGATTTGATCACACCCATAAAAACTTCATGTTGGTTTACTATTCTACTTGAACGGGGTCCTTGTCCATCGCTAACAGAATGTCGTTTGATTCAGTAATGAATAGGAAAGCAAAAATACGCCATTCTTCGAGAACTTCTTTAAGCATAATCATACTCCGCCCCACAACAGCAACTATCACTTTCTTACTCATCCTTAGGCTACCCTCGGTATATTCCAATTAGCACCGCAAACATTAAGATCGGAAAAGATGAGCTACGAGATATATTTCCTTATTCAGAATAAAGTATACCATAAGAATTCCATGAATACTTCCAAAAAGGAAATGGTGGGGAATTTCTTTTTTTTTTTTTTTTGGATTGCTATAGCCCTGTCATTCAAATTAGTAAGGTTGCTACGGATTCTCCCCAGAAAACTTTTCCCCACTAGTTCATCCGCAAGGCTTTCTCGACATTTCTTCCAAAAGGATTTCAACTGGCGTCTTTTGAGGCATTCAATGTGGTGCTTGATGTAACAAAAAGATGTTTTGAAGTAGTTCTGCAAAACTGCGCAAGCTGAAACCTTGACTCTCATTTACGACGTATCTTATCCAGCATCACTTCTTATCTTATGGCTTAGCAAAGCAACTGCATATGCGATAAAACCAGCAAAACAAAAACACCACACACCAAGAAATCGGCATTCTGCAACTTCTCAAAGAAGAAACTTTTCATGCATCTTTCTAATACGTCACCGCACGCACATATGGGATCATGAAATACGCAATTCTTCTCACACCAGCCCCCCGGCTAATGACTCGTTATCTTGGAATATTCCAAACAAGTAAAAACCGGTTTGAAACCGAAAAAAAGCCTAACCCGGAATTTTCGTGAAGATAGACGAAAGAAAACGAAAGAAGATATCATTGGAGGTTACGAGACCTGCCTCCGGCTCTCGGCAACTCACCGACATTATATGCCGTATTTGTTGAGCGGCTCTGTATATGAGGCCACTTTCGCGATTTTGCCGATGCCCCGCCAATCACAAAAATGTCTTGGTTCATAAATCAAACAATTGTAATCTCCGGAACGTGCCAAATCTCACAAATCATATTTAGGTCCTACAAATCAATACATCGCTGGTGAATTCTCAATGGAGGCGAAACCGTTGACATTCTCAAGCACGAAACACTATTTAATTCAGGAATAAGTAAAATATGCTTATTTTTTTAAAAAAAAAAGAAAGAAAAAACACAATTATTGTCACACAATCAATTGGTATGGAGTCATTTCTTGTCGTTTAATTTCTTTTTTTCTCGCGATTATTACAAGCATCACCTTACTCCGTATAGCAGATGCGCTTAAAGCGTTATGTGATTCGATCTTCATCGCGTTTAAGATATATGCATGTCGCGAAATCCCCGCCTTGACATGAAATTATTCAAATCTAGAAAATTCTAGCCACCAAATTGGCCTCACTTTAACGATCAAACCTTGACAAGGCGCAAAGGGTCTTGAAATTTCTAATAAAAAGATGCCTATACTTAAAAAATTCACTGGGCCCTTGCACTTTCAAAGCCAAGTTCCCGTTGGATTAAATTACTAACTCTACACCGCAGTACTACGGTTCTGAGCCCATACTACAATTACCTGAACATGGCCTTCGTCGTCCACATTTGGTATAAGTCACTCATGCGGGAGTGTATAGCACACTTGATGCAGGTGTGGCTTTCAAAGTGGTCAGCACTTTGACGAATCTTATGTGTGTCGCGCGCAAGTTGCTGCAGTGATTGTTTTGAACCACCAAAATATAAAAGCACCCCGGGGGCCTTTACGTGCCCCAAGTTTTTACGAATTTTTCGAATCACCGTCTTTCTTTAGAACCCAAGCCTGCCGATCGCCACATTTCTGTCCTATTCTTTGGGCTAGCCACTCATTTCTTCCGACCCCTTACACTCATTTAAACTCAGGCTCGACATGAAATTCGCAACCGTCGCTCTTTTCTTTTCGGCATTGGCAGCTGCTTCTCCAGTCAACACCACGCTCCTCAGCAATTCCACCAGTCTTTTGAATGGAACTTATCTTTCCAATGATACCATCACCGCCACTGTGTCTACAACCATCACCTACTACACGACTGTGTGGATAGATTGTGCTACTACTGCCGTTTCGTCTTCGGCCTTGACTTCTTCGTCCCACTGGTCGTCGTCGTCTTCTACTTCTTCCTCTGCTGTCGCTCCAGTGACTAGCAGCTCCTCGACTCAACACTCTACTACTCAAACCACCACTGTTTCCATCACCTCGGTCCCAACCACTCTTGTCCCAATTGCCACTGTGTCTACCTCTAGTGAGCTGACAATTACCAAGACCATTGTTACCAACGCTGCCAGTGTGGCCACCGGTACAATTTACGCGGGAGATGGAACCTGGTATTACCCTAGTGCTGCCGTTGGAGCTTGTGGAAACCAGAACCAAGATAACGAGTACACTGTTGGTATTGGTTACGGTTTGTATGATCTCTACACCCCAGGAACCAACCCTAACGAAAACAAGTTGTGTGGAAAGAAAATCCGTGTTTTCTACCAGGACAAGTATGTTGATGTGACTACCACTGACAGATGTTCCGGCTGTAAGCCATACGACTTGACGTTATCCCCTGTGGCCTTTTCGCAGCTCGCTGACCAGGATGTGGGCCGTATAAAGATCACGTGGGAATGGCTCTAGTCCTTATACCTCTAATTAGTCCTTGCTGGATCTTATGATTCCGGATATTTGTTGTTTTATTTTTTTTTTTTATGTTCGTTCTATTCAGACCTACAATTTCAAGACCATCTTTTGATTGGTTGGAAATTCTTAATATATCTAGCTGGGCTAAAGTATGGTTGCTTCAAAAGTGTAGATCTTTCTATTCAATGTGTAGTTTCTGTATGTTTTTTGGTATTTTTAACCCCAAAATTAATTTGGGGAAGTGGGGCAACTTTTTTTTTCTTGGGGGGTTAATTTGTTTTCTTGCCCGGCTGCTTCCGTTCGTTGTTTTGCTCTTTGCTTTTTTGGCCACAAGGTTGCTATGGTTTAGTTGTTATTGCTGCTCACAATTAACCCTAAGAAAGACAAAACAAAAATACATAGACTTTTCTGAATTTCTTTCCCGGCAGTCATATCCTAAAAAGATATTATTTTCTGGGCGATTAAAGCAAAAAAGTGTACTCTTATCACATGTTGTATATTTCTGTCTTCATACTCGCATGGTAATAGCAATGTTTTTAGACAATCCAGTGTCGAGCTTCTTTCACCTGAAAAATGAGAATTAATCTACATATGTTGGCCTACGTCACCAACAATACCTTCCTTGTTCCTCTATAGAATAGTTTTGTGGTTAATCGACGGTGACCGTCAAATACAATGTGAGACTTGAGTCATGCGATCTTGCTACATGAGCAAAATCCCTTGCCAGACCCTCTAGTTGACATCTGAAATTTTACAGCCCGCTTTTTTTCCAACTGGAGTGCTGCCTCCCGCCAACTTCGCCCATGTTTTGTCTTTCATTTTGCTTTTCTGTTGTCTCTTTTTCCAGGGCTTTGGGCCATGAAGCTTGGGCCAGGGAATGTTTCCGTGAATGAATTGAGCAACAATACACCCCAGAAACAGAAGCCAATTGAGGACACTGCTTTACTAAAGGAAAAGCTTCCCCATTGCCTGGGGTAGATGATGGAATCGGGCAAAAGGCTGGAACGTAAAAGGCCTCATATTTGCTCAACAAGTCTGCCGCAAATGCCGCAAATGGTGCCACGGCATAGCACCGAAGGTATAAAGACGCCTGGCCTCTGAAAAAGGGAACATAAACTGAAAAATAAAGAAACTGTATTAGCATCGACTTCTTCAGACCCTAGAATAACTTTTTTTGTGGACTTAGACGCTTTCTGCAGAATGAAATTTGCAATCATTGCAGTGCTCCTCCTTGGCCCCACTGCGGCCTCTCCGCTTTACAGACTTCATACGAAACTCGTGACATACTTCACAACAATCGCTTACTACACGACTGTTGCAGTGGAGTACCTGGAATCCAGTACTACCACCTCTTCTGGAGTTTCACTGACGGATGCTTCGTTGTGGGAGCTGACTCTGATTATCTCTACGGGGGATATGAATGTTGTGTCTTCTGTCACGACTTCTGTTATCTCCTCGGTTGAAACGATCATCACTGCTGTTCCGACTTCTGTTGAAACGATCATCACTGAAGTTCTGACTGATGATTCAACTGATGCAACTGATGCGTCAACTGATATTCCAACTTTTGCTCCAACCCCTGTTTCAACTGACATCCCAACTTTTGCTCCAACCCCTGTTTCAACTGACATCCCAACTTTTGCTCCAGTTCCTGTGTCAACTGACATCCCAACTTTTGCTCCAGTTCCTGTTACAGTTCCTGTTATCGCTTCTGAATTTTACTTGCCTTCCCATGTGATTGCGGAATCAGATGATGTGGAACAAAGTTTAATATCAAGTAAGGTCATTGAGGAGACAGGCGTGTTTCCAACATCATCTTTCCAAGACGACGAGCTGACTTTCGATGAAACCATTGCAACTGAAGGTCCCAGAATAGTAACAAGTACTGAACCAACTATGAAAACCACATATTATGCAACTATTGGCACGACTTCTGATTTCCCTGGTATTACCAAGGAAATAGAATCTGCCTTATTGCCTATCGGCCCTTCCTCTGCTGGCGATCTTTCTTCTGAAGAGACAGAAACATTAGGGACACTGGAAGAAACCCCTATTCCAACTGAAGATCCTATTGAGTCTAGTGAGGATCTCGCTAACCCAACCCAGGATCGTTTTGAAACAACTGAAGAGACTACTGCTCCAGTAATGGAAACTGCTACTCCGACGGAAGGGCCATTTTCAGACGCCTCCATCACGGGGGAAGCCAGTGATATCAGTGAGAAAGACTGGGCAACTCCATCTATGGAAATAATCAGCATTGTATCCGAGGAAGTCTCAACCGAGTTAGTCTTGGAAACAATCACTGAACCTGGTTTGGGGACTATTGTTCTCTCGCGTGCTTTTACTTCAGAGCCTGAGGATGAACTGATTTTAGATCACACCATCGAAACCACTGGCTCTGATTTTCAAACAAACATTGATGTTTGGGCCACCCTCACTGATATATTTTTTGAAGCAGACAGACAGTCTGTCGTTAGAGAAACGTGGACTTTTGCTGGTGATTCGACGACCGAGACCTTAGAAGCTATGGTTACTGATACCAGCGAGGAAACTTCCCTACTTTCTACCCCCTCAATGACTGTTGATGATCGCTTGTCTACTTTCAATGACGCCATGGAGACAAGCGAGCCATGTACGGAAGAATTCACTGAAATTGTTTGGGAGGTGGTCACCAAGGCGATATGGGCAACTATTACCGAGGTCACCAAGCCACCAACATCTGTCTCGAGTAGTGGGCCCTCTGCTTTTATTTCCACTGATGATGGTGTGTTCGAAGGTTTAACTGCTTCTGCAGAGGAGCCGATGGTCACGGGAACGACCTCTGGTTTTGATGAGGTGTTTTTGAATGCAACTTCTTTTGTTGAGGAGACACTTTCCATTGAAAGTGTTCCACCCACTGACGTCTTGTTTCCTGATACAAGAGTGAGCCACACTATTTCCACTACTGAGGGCCTTTCCTCTGATGGATCCATGACAATTTCTGACGTTGGTGCCCCCACACTTCTTACATCTGATGTGATGTATTCCGATGCAACGTTGACTACAGGTAGTGCCAGTAATCTGACCGCTACTAGCATCTTTTGGGAAACAGTTGGGGAAATCGTCGGAGGCTCCGTTGGTGAACTTATTGCTGTTCCAACTTCTGTAACAAGCTCGGACGAGCCAGCTAAAACGGTGGAGGAGGTTTCCCTTTTTCCACTAACCTCCATGTCTGATGAAGGCTCTGCTACCTCTGATCCAACGGCGGATGAATTCACAGAATGGACTGCGGAAACTGTCATTCAAGCCTTTACCGTGACAAGTATTATCCCTGAAACAATAGCAAGCAGCGGTAGTGTTATCAGTGAGGATACGGTTTCTGCCTCCATCATAGAAACCGTTTCTATGACCGTAAAGGAACCGGGGGTGGCGCCATCGACGGATGTGCTTGGAGAAAGAGGACTTGAACCTGGGCGCAAAACCGGGAACGTTAATGTATCTCCCCCTCTTATTCACAGCCGGTTGGATCTCGTGTCTTCCCTGTCAGCAACTGAATCCACTCTAGATGACCCAGTACCCATGTTTACCAGGGTTGTATCCACATCCTCTGTTACTGTGCAAACACCTGTTGAGATCCCCAAATCTGCAACCGTGACGGGAGTTACCAGCGCCATTGCTTCGGTGACTGAGGATGAATTTTCTGAATGTACTGCCGAAATCGTCACGGAGGTGGTGTGGAAAGTGGTCACTGAATCCATCTGGAAAACAATTACCAAGGCCCCAAGCACACCAACTTTGGAGATTAGAGAGCGCACAGAGACAACTTCTGTTTCGACATCTTTGGAAGATACTATAGCTTCTGGCACCAGTATTATAACCGCCGAGGGTGCCCCTGAACCTGCCCCAATTGAGACATCTACACCCTCTGGGCTTATCGAGAAGACCTCTGAGTACACCGAAACAACTACCGAAATCCCTCAAACAACCCCTCAAGCAACCCCTCAAACAACCCCTCAAACAACTCCTCAAACAACTACCGAAACCCCTCAAACAACTCCTGAAGTGACCTCTGTTCTGGTTCCACAAACCACCCATCCCAATACTCCGCCTCCCTTGACCACCGAACATACCCCGAGCACCATTGTTGTGGTTTCCGTCTATACTGAAACAATCACCAAAACAACATGGGGACCCGTTGCCGGGTCCAGTACCGAAACAATTTGTGACTGCTCGAGAACCGGGGTCACTCTGTCGACCCCAACCAATGCTGAACCCGTTAGAAGCACAACCTTGGCTGAAAATCCAACCCCTTCTAGTGCCCCTCTGTTTTCAGGAGACGCCACCTATTTCCACCCTGGTGTTGGAGCATGTGGATGGAAAAATACCGATTCAGACTTCGTTGCCGCCGTAGGACGTGGGGTGTTTGACCAGTACATGCCCGGCAGAAATCCTAACGACAGCTCTTTGTGTGGAATGAAGCTCATTGCCCATTATGGCGATCGGTCAGTCGAAGTCAGGGTTGCAGACAGATTAGGAGGAGGCGGATCTTTCGATTTGAGCTTTTCTCCTGCAGCGTTTTCCCAGCTTGCCGATAAGCGAAAGGGGCGCATCAACGTGAAGTGGGAATTAGCACCTGAGTAGACTTCTGTTTGTGATTTGTTTCTCTTGTTTACACTTTTAACCCGCTGGTTTTTGCGTTGGCATGGCTTGTATCAGAATGTGCAGTATCTTTCTGTGGGGCCATCAGTTTAGAAAGTAAATATTCTGTATAATTAGAATAAAAGAGATAATGTTCTAAATATGTGGTGACTTCCCTGTCTTTTGTATCTCTGTCTCGGTTGAAAGTGACACCCTGTAGGTGCAAAGTCATATTGTAAAGGGCAGAAATGATTGATTCTCGAAAGAGGTTTTTAATAAATTATTGAAAAGCATGGAAGCTCTTCTATAGGTATGGTTGCTATGTGATATTTTGGAGAATTGTTTTGTTGATGTTTTTGTCAATGACAAGTTTCTTTGAACATTACCTTTGATTTCTCACTTTTTATATTGTTTTCGCAACCGTTTTCAAAAGCCATGAATTTCAAAAGATAATAAAAAACAATCACAGAGCACTCTTTCATCTTTGAGATTTCTCTCCAAATTTAATTCAATTTCACTCAATTTAATACTCAATTACGAATCACCTACTTTTTTTGTTGAGATGAAAATATGACGATGCTTCAGTTACTTAAGTGCATGTGCGGATGCGCTCCACTAAAAATGTCGTTTTACAGTTGTCGAAATCTAAGCAATTTTTTGGTACATTTGTCTTTTCGCCACAATTTTTTAAATATTTGAAGATGTTACTTTCTTATGATTCATGGAAATAACTGAGCCGGACTTATCCTCGGACAAAATTCTGCGAGCATATTATGAAACCCCGCTATAGTGATACCCCCTCCAGAATCGGCTCTGGACTCATTTACTAGTGCCCAAATATTTATTCACTGAAAATTACTTGTCCATATTATTTAAAGCATTCAAGTGAAAGTTATTCTTATGAGAGGGGGTGTTTTTCTAAAAAGTATGAGACCAAAAAGTTATCCGCAAATGATAACCACACCAACCTTTAACAACCGAGTTAAAGCTCCTCTACAATTATGCTTATCCTACAATAATTTACGTTTTCCTATCATAAAGGGACATCTTAAAGATTGTAACCCAGCCTTTCTCTGATTGGTTGCGTCATAGTTGCCATAAGTACTCCAACATTACCACTGGCAAGATTTACTACGACTTATCATGGGGACTCCTTACTTTGAGCTAGCACAAAAAGAGGTGGGATGTACTTGTTACTATTCTTTGGCCTCGTGGACTACTCTAAACTACCCGGAAGATTATATTATTTTTTTGAATTGAAGATCAGGAGTTGTGCCCTTTCTGTCCCTATAGTCAGTCAATGATGCGAAACATAGTTGGAGGATTTCTCAGTAATAAGTCATTACACAATTATATATTTCACCTTAGCATTTTGCCGATTGTACTACTGATATTTTTGTTTGATTATTTTATTGCAGGAAAATTGGAAAAGCGACAAACACTTCCCAATTAATAATAACCTTATGAAACGAAAGAACCTCCATCAGTAGATGCAATTATCACACCAGACAAGGCCCAATGGAAGTTACTCGCTTTAAATAATTCTACCCAATCATATTAGGACAGATTTGGGGGATTAATCAAACCAACAAAACGTAAAAATTCCACATAACTCACAAATACATGTCTACAAGCCTCTTTGGGACATTGTGTTGATTTATACCCTGACTGAGAGTCTTAGAGTTGGTACTAATACATAAAGTTTGAAAGACCTAAACATATGTTCGATTGCTATAGGGAGATTTCCCAGAAACATTGGTTATGTGATATGTCCGGCTTGACGAAACAGACAATTTTCAGTTTTCTTCCAGTTATTCGCCTTTATGGCCAAGTTGGTAAGGCACCTCACTAGTAATGAGGAGATCGTCAGTTCGAATCTGGCTGAAGGCATTTCTTTTTGGATTTTTAGAAGTTAACCATTTGTTTTTGCAATATAAATGTGTGGAATGAATTGTTTGGACACTGAAAATGACACGTAGGTAGAAAGGACTGCAGGGTGCGGACGGGAATGCCTGCATATTTGATGGCCACATAAACACATCATGTTGAAATTTAGTGAGACGATCAGTCAGATGCGCGGACGTACACACAGGCTTTACAGTAAAAAAAAAAAATCGATAATTTTGGAAGGTGGTTCGGTTATGCTAGACTTTAACCTACTCCACCTGGATATCTTATTCTATCTAACTATCTTCACTCTCAGTTTCCAGTGGGGTTCTAAAAACCCTTTCTCGCATTTTCGGTGGGAAAATTTTGCCTCCTCGGACCTCGCGGGGAATGGTCGTGTATAACCTAAACTCTAGGAGATGCTCGAGCCCAGATTTACAATACATCATCAATACTTTTTGTTTTGTAAGAGTTGCCTTCACCAAAAAATTTGTCCCCAAGACTTAATCATGTGCACATAATACAATTCGCCTTGATGTAAATGAAATGTAATTATGATTCTTGCAAATACTTCTCCACCACTTATTTTTCTGCGAGTTGTCTTGGGACGCGAAATCTTTTTTTCGCTCCACAACTGTTGGATTCTAGGCCCTGACCATCCTGGACACGTGACAATCCCAAGTCGGTATAAGCACGACCAGATGGACAGCCGCGACGTCTGCGAGGATAAACGCTTCCATATGAGTGTAATAGTAATAGTGAAGGAAGCGAAGAATAAGTATAGTACATATATACACCAGTGGAGTAGGCTCGAAGAAGGGAGAGCCGAACCACTGTCACAATCTGTCATCCTGTAAAGCCTGTGTATGCGATAAGCGCATCTAACACGGGTTGTCATAAATTCCAACAACAACTACTTGCAAGTTTATACTTTTGAAAACTCGAGTCTTTCAGAAATATCTGTACTGACTGTGGAATAGAGCAGAATTTATGTGTTGAAATATAAGACTAACCCTAGTTCTCCAGTACCAGGTTCAAAGAGCTCAATTCTATGCACGTATTTTCCAAATTTGGGAAGAATAAAGGCCCAAACCAAGTAGTAAAACACACAAAGGAATAGGCCAATAGTGGTTAGTGGGTAAGTGGCGTAGAAGAAGGATACCTCGTTTCCCCTCAAAGTTCCCTTTAGTGGCACAAAAGCCATGGCCAACACAAACCAGGTCTACAAAATAGCAACGATAAGCACCGGGGTCCAGATGTGGAATTCTTTGCAGCCCAAGCCGAGCTTCTTGTGGTGTCTTCTGAACTTGAACAATCCGGCGAACAACAACGTGTTGAATATATAAGAAGAGTAGGAGCCCAAGTCAACCACAAAGTTGTACGTATCTCTTGGTGGAGGCGCAAGCAAGACAATAATGTTAATCAACAAAGTGATGAAGGCAGGGAAAATAGGAGTACCCTATGGCTTCACACTTGTCCAAAGACGTGGGAATGGCAAAAAACCTTGTCTACCACATTCTCTCAAAGATTTAGAGTGAGCAATGAAAACACCAAGCAAATGCCCAAAGGAAAGCGCCACAAACACATTAAGAGCAGTAGCAGCCCTTTTACCGAAAACCTTCTTGAAAAAGATCGAAGACACCAAGCTTCCAGCATGCTTTATTTCTTTCACAGAACCAACTGCTGCAAAGTAAGCAGCGACGACTAAGATGCAAAGAACGACATTGGGATTTGCACAACGGGGGTTGCAATACCATCAGTTCCAATCGTGGTAGTCGTGGTAGTGAACGATTCTTTCCAGAAAGAAGTGGACATTGGCGTACCAGGAACCTCCACAATCGGATTCAATACATAAAGGACGACTTCGACTGGATGACAGAGACCACTACACGGGCCGTGTTCATAGGGTTAAGCTTCGCAGCGATTTCTACACACACACATCGTTACCATCGTTTCCTCTTCAACCTCTTTTCCCCGTTCCTGGCACTCATTTTAGTTCAAGGCTCTTTGGTTTTGTAGCCAGCGCCCGGTACTTAGAAACTCTCGAGCCTTTTGAGTCTCTTCGCAAAACTGACGCACCAATTCTTTCAAACATTGTCATGTGTTGACTTATCATCTGGTTCAATTGTAAATTACTCCACGAGAGAGTAGTTTAGACCATTTGTCCCTAAATTCCAAGATACTTTGGCCGGATGATGTAATTTTGTCTATACTTGGGAAGCCTAGTGACAGAACTTTGTGAGTTATCAGAACAAAGGGATATCGTGCGGTTATTCACCACTGACCACCGAGTTGCATGTTCTTTTCTTTTCTTTTCTTTTCTGTTCTTTTCTTTTCAGAACAAATATTAAAGAGACATCTTGTTTCAAATGCACTCTTGCATAGGGTGGCTCAACTAATGGTTGACATTAAATCCACCTTTAGTCAAACTTGACCAATTCGAGTCAGTTTGTCAATAACTATATACCACTTTTTCTACTCGTATTGTGTGAGTCAAAGGCAGTTTTCTTGTGTTTGAACACATCACTTGAACAAAAGAGAGTGTCACCAAGATTCAAGCAGGGAAGCAGAAAAGACTTTGAAGCGATGCTACAAAAATGGCTTTTCCTTTTGTTTTCTCCTTCTTTGAGGAATATCCGCGTGGAAAGACCGATAGGGAGAGAAAATCTGTTGGTGGTAACTATGACGATGTATTTGTGATTCATTATTTAAACGGCACATTACTTAAGGCATCTCTTCACTGCACTTAGTGAGGAATGAAGCCTGCTCGGGGTCTATGATGGGATATCCTAGCTCCATCTCCCATTTACTTGGTGGTATAAAATCGACAACAATTTATTTAAAATGGAGTTACTCTATGAGATTCCCATTAGCTAATACTTGAAACAACATTATTGTGGAGTGTTAATTTTTGGGGCCACCGTCCTGGGAAATGAAAAAAAGACGGAGTTGGAAAGACAAACTAGACATTGTTGCTTATATCCAAAAACCAGTATACAAGTCATGTAAAGGGCTTCAATTATCCTCGAACCTGTTAGTTCGTACATGTATTAGTACTAATGGGGATCCCCACCGACTTTAACACCCCAAATTAGTTCTCATTTAGTTTTTTGTATCACTTGATTATACTTGCATGACCAACAGTCTAATTTGAAATAGTCGAAATTTGCAAATTTACAAATTTACAATTCATCCTAATCAAGCAAATATTCATTGGCACCTCCCCACCTCCACCATATGAACGATTACTTTCTTTAAAAGCTAATTACACGAAAGAACACAGTTACTTAGACAATGTGACTATTTCTCAGTCTCTTGTTAGTATAACCTCATTCTCCCAAACAGCACGACTTTCAACTGCCACTCCTACACCAACCATTTGTTTTTAAACAGTTATGTGTATGTGATGAGAAACGCCAAGCGACCTATGGACAATGAAAAGTGGTGTGCTTTGAGAAAGAGATATAGGAAGTAAACTGCTTTCAAAAGGAATTGGGCTTTTGGTAAGGCTAGAAGGTCGAACAACGTTAACAGTTCTCGGACCCCAACGGACACTACAACATACATTAAAACCCAAATTCAAAATGCTTGCAACCGCTCCCTTGAATTGACTGATGTTGATACCATTGAAATAGATCGGGACGATGAAAGTACGCTGAATGAAGAGGGTCTTACTAATGTGACAACAACGCATTCTAACTTTTTCAACTAGAAACTTTAATTATCTCTACATGATTTAGACGACTACTTTTAAATCATACAGCTGTGTACCAATTCAAATTGAAGCCAAGCAAGCATAAGTATACTTATTATTTCCTAATTAGGAAGGAGGTTTGTTTATATACAAGAGAAACCTGGTTAACACCATAAGCCGGACAAATTCCATGCAAGAGATCAATCCGGCTTACAGAGCTACTGTAAGTCAAACTTATCTCCTTGAATAGAACCGGTACTCCTGAATCAGGAGATAACAGTTGGTTGTGAGTACTTTTTGGTCAGTGTGTATCCCCTCACTAGGTGATCTGCTTGAAATATTAATATTTTCCTACTAAAAAGCAAACCACTCACTTTTTCTACGTTCCGTATATAAAATATTTTTATCATAAGTACGAATACACACCCAGTTTGCAGCCGAGCATATGGATCCTTTTGTGTTTTTGTCACGGGGGCTTCGGCATTTTCAAATCTTTCAAATATTACTTGATGGGGACCTTTGGTAGGATTATAACGATTCACCGCAACTACGGTGGATGTCAATATAACGATATGTCCAAAGAACCTGGGTGCGAATTACCTTTACCTTGCTCGTAGAAGCAGCGAATTCCTAGCCAATTATAAGTTTTGGTGAATATAAGTTTTGGTGAATATAAGTTTTGGTGAATATAAGTTTTGGTGAATACAAGTTTGGATAATTACACTATCTTCAAGCTTTTTCTCATATTACTGCTTTGAAATGCTTTGGTCTGCTGATTGCCCAGTGCCTCGCGAGTTCCTAGACTGGCATTCCTATAGAACAAGTAATGCGTTTCAAAGGAAGAGGAAAAGTGCCATTCCATCAGAATTTTCCATCTCAACCGTTATAAATTCAATATATCAGCCTTTCGCGGCTACGCTCTCTTGATAGAATACGAAAAAATCTACATCTCAAGAGAGTCGACACCTCACAAGTGATAAGAGGGTCCAATCATATTCCAGCCGCGAATGTTTTTTCCAAATCACAAAAGTTGTAAAAAATCGCAAACCTCAAAACTCCAAATTCCCTGCTTTAAAATTTCATTCGCCCTTCTCTACCCATACAGCTGTATGATAGAATCAATCGGCATCGCCATCTGATACTATGTGAGTGTGCTCTGAGGCCCTACCAATCCTGCACATACAGCGGCATCTGACGTATGCTCGATTTCACCAAGCTTGGGCCAAAGGTAGAAATTTCCACCGTTTTCATTCATTTTCCCCCTAATGGACTCGGACGACGAATTCATGGACCACGGGTCCGGCCCGGAGCTGCGGGAGATGTCCACCACGCCAGAACCGCAAGGCATGGCCAAACGTACGCGGTCCAAAGTCCCGGAAACTGACTTCAAGAGTGCCTCAGGTGCATATGCATGGGAAGATGAATATCAAAGAACTTGGGATATCGTAAAAGAGGATGGCGATGGGTCCAACTCGCTCGAGCTGCTCGTGCAGCAGATGATTGAGCAACGCAAAAAAAAGATCATGAAACACTCGTCTACGCCGTTTCAAAGAGGCATTATCCGCACGCTTGTGGTGGTGGTGGATGGGTCGCTGATCATGCTTGAAAAAGACTTGAGACCCACCAGATTTGCATGCATGCTTGGAATACTACAGGACTTTGTAGTGGAATTCTTCGACCAGAACCCCATTGCACAAATGGGCATTGTAATGATGCGTAACGGCGTGGCCCAGGTTGTTTCCGAGGTCAGTGGTCTGCCCCAGCACCATGTAGATAAGATCCGCGCCCTCAAGGCCCGACAACATAACCGGTACGAGCCCAAGGGCGACCCGCTGCTCCAGAATGCCCTTGAGCTCCTGAGATCGCTTGTGGGTGCGGCTGCTGGCGGGTCCGCGGCCTCGGCGGCTAAAAGCTCCAAGGAAATCCTTCTTATTTTCGGGGCGCTTTTCACCTCCGACCCGGGCGACATTCACAAGACCATTAGTGACCTTGCACGCGAACAAATAAAGGTCAAGGTGATTGGACTTCTGGCCCAGGTGGCCATCTGCCAGGAGATTGTTGCCCGGACCAATTTCCTCTCTTCGGCCAATATGCGGACCGACGCTAGTCTTGCGCGGTTTTACGGCGTGATCATGAACGAAACCCACTTCAAGGAGTTGCTCATGGACTGCGTCGAGCCACTAGCGGTGACTCGGCCATCTCGTGACAAAACCGACAAAAGGGATGAAAACACTGGTGAAACCAATGGTGAAAACACCGATGTAGAAAACCTGGATGCCGTTCCCTTGATCCGCATGGGCTTTCCTCTGAGGTACCTGGGCTCCCTAACTTCTTCTTCCGCTACCCTTGCAGCAAACTTCCCTCAAGTTTGTGCATGCCATCCGACTCTCGAATCTACAGAATCAAAGGATCCCGTGACTGTCCAGACAAATGCCCCAGGCCCCACTACAGCCATATCAGAAGTCGGGTATATTTGCCCACAGTGTCGGAGCAGGGTGTGCAGTCTCCCCACTGTTTGTCCTGTTTGTGGCCTCATGTTGATCTTGTCCACCCACTTGGCCCGACTGTACCACCACTTGGTACCGCTCGTGGACTATAAGGATGTTCCTGTAGCACCAAAGTATACCAGCACTCACTGCTACGGTTGCCTCCTTAAGTTCCCCGAAGGTTCCGAAACCACAACTGCCACCTCTGCCACCAGCTCGCGGTACCGCTGTGGCAAATGCGCCAATGAATTTTGCATAGACTGTGATGTTTTTGTTCATGAGTTTCTCCATAATTGCCCGGGTTGCGAGAACAAGGTTTAGGAGGGTCAGGGTGTCAGAACAAGCATATTTAACAATACCGGTCAACACATACTCTTTCAATTACGCATACAACTATATAGTAGTACTACAAGAGAATATGACTAAAAGTACAAGAGACAATCAAAAAAGATCGCATTCATTAAACTGTAATTTCGAACAACACTCAGCACATCACCTCACCTTACTTGTTACCCCATGCAGAGGAGCCACCACTTTTATTGCCCCAGGCCGATGACGCTCCGCCTGTATTCAGACCCCAAGCGGAGTTGCCGCCAGTCTGATTACCCCATGAAGAATTCCTACCAGACTTTCCCCACGCAGAGCTTCCACCTTTACTGTTTCCCCAAGCCGAGCTGCCACCAGATTTCTGGTTTGATCCCCAGGTTGAGTTTCCACCACCACCACTTGCATTCGAGCCCCATGCAGAGCTTGCTCCGGTAGCTTGATTAGAGCCCCAAGTCGAGTTTCCGCCACCACTGCTTGGATTACCGCCCCATGCTGAGCCTCCACCAAAGCCCCACGATGAAGCTCCACCTCCTGTGCTAGCACCCCACGTAGAAGCGCCACCACCAGAGCCCCAAGAGGAAGCGTTGCCACTGCCCCATGAAGATGCACTTCCAGCAGCGGATGGGGTTTTTCCGCCCCAACTGGATGCGGCACCACCGTTCACAGATGGCGTGGCACCTCCCCATGCAGACCTTGCTCCCGAAGAGAAAGCAGGGGCAGGACCAAGAGCAGGACCAGGGCGCGAGTTTCCTTCAGATGCACCAATGAAACGCAAATAAGGGATACTTTCACCTCTGATGAGCACACTTAATTTCGTCTTGTTGACCTTAACCTTCTTTGATTTGGTATGCAACTCGATTCTGGCGTCAACATCATCTGTCTCAACCACCTTACCCATAAGACCCTTATGGTTTCCACCATTGATGACTACGTCCTTATAGATCAACTTATCACGGCCACCCATGCGCATTTTTGAGCCAGGTGCTGCCATGGGCGCAAGCTTCAAGTTGGGGTTCATGCGGCTCAAGTCAGGACCCAAAGTCTTTGAAATCATCGAGTTCTTGGTAGACACTGTATTAACATTGAGCGCGTTGGTAACGAATATACCCAAGTTCTCGTTGAGTTCATGCGACTCGATGAACAAGACGTTCTTGTGAATATGCAAAATGGTACCCTCTTTCTTCTTGTCTCCGCCGATCTCCTTGACGGAGTCACCAACATTGATTGTAAGTCCATTCTTGTCGGTGGCGACCTGTTCTCTTCTGGTCAATTTAAGCTTGGAAGCAATACCGGTTGGCTTGACATCAACAACACGACCATCCGATGTGAGAATACCATAGAAGCCAGTTTCAGCTTTCACAATGACACCAAAGGTAGACGCATTAAGTTGCACCAAGTCCTTGATTTCATATTTGCTGTTGACCATATCCACACTCGTGGAAGAATCAGTAGCCTTGATAAGATAGTTGGCAAACACACGCACGTCCTCTTTTGTCTGGTCACTCAATAACACAACGGACTCGCCATCGATTTTGATGACCAAACCGGTTTGGTCAGTATGTTTTCCGCCCACAACCTTGACGTGGTCACCAAGAGAGAAGACTTTTCTCAAGTCGCTGGCAGTCACGGTCAACTCCTGGTTGACTAGTTGTTTGTCTCCTGCATCGGTGACTATAATGGTGACTTCATTAAGTGAAACGCCCATGACCTTACCCACGGTCTTGGCCTGTTCACCACGGCGGATCTCCACGTTGTCACCAGGCTGGAAAGCGCTTGATCGACTTCCGTCCAGGGATTTGCTGTTCTTCAAAGAAGCGGCAACAACGGCAAGGTCCAAGCCGTCCTCTTCGGTGGCGCCGGTCTGGAACCGGTCCAATTCCTCCAAGCTGGGGTGCACGTCTTTAGTCTGGATGAACTGCAACTTGAAGTCTTTATAAAGGAAGCCTTCAATGAATTCCTCACCCCTGTAGATGTAGGAACGTGGGCCCCTTCCGGGCTGCAAGTAGTCGGGGTCGTAGGTACGGGCTTCTTGTTCGCTGAAAAGACGGGGGATAGGTCTGATCTTCAGCTTGATACGTTTGCCGTCGGGGGTGAAGTCGTCGTTTTTACCGTAACCCAAGCGCGGCACCAACTTGCACCGCACCTCTAGGCCGTTTTCCGAAAGATTATCGACAATGGCCAAGTCACTCTTATACTTACCCCTTGTGATACGCACGTAGATGCCGGGCACGATCTCAACGTCGGAAGATTTCACTTGTTTAAGTAAGTCTGGGTACTCACTCACAGGCACAATGATTCTTTGGTTGGCATAGACATTAACCATACCCGTGAGGGCCTGTTGGATGGCCTCGGGCTTCTTTGCCTCGATATAGATGTATCCCTTGAAAGCGTCACGCTGGAACACCGACAAGAGCTCGAGCGGGCGGCCCAGGCGTGCCAAGGTACGTTTCTTCTCGTAGAGTTTGCGCACCAATTCCTTCTCCCTGCCCGGAGTACACCGGATGGCGAAAATGGCCGGGTCATTAATGGAGGGCATAAGGAGTTTTTGGGACACGGTGCCGCTGGCTGCGGTATCGCCCCTATAGACAGTGTGGGTTTTTCTGTACCGTTGTTTCAAGGTTTCGGCCAATTCCTCTGCATCCTGGTCCTCGGCCTTTTGTCTCCGTTGATCGTATTCACGATGGAGCCTGTCGTCTCTGGCATCTGCCAATGCGGTATCTTTTTCTACATGGTCGTCGGAGATGAACTGTTCACGCAATAGCTCTGCCTCCTCGTCGTCCTCGTCGAGATCGTCCTCTTCCTCGTCGTCCACCTCAGCCTCGATATCAAGGAACTGGTTGGCCCTTCTACGCTTGGCTTTTCTGGAAACCCCCACATCTTCGTCATCTTCATCTTCTTCGTCGTCTTCATCTTCGTCGTCTTCATCACCCTCGTCATCTTCAGCAGCGTTTGGGAGGTCCTTTGCGCCTTTTTTGGCGCCACTGTTATCGGAGCTTCCACCGGCATCTTCTTGCTCGATATCAGACTCGTCACTGCCGTTTTCGGATTGTAGTTCCAGGGTGCCTTCGCTCTTTATAGCACTCTGCCTTTCAGCGTCTCTTTCCTTCTTCACTTGGAGCGTTTGTGCCTTCAGAGACTGGGCATCAGATGCCTCGGAGTCGTCCTCTGGATGAGGCCTTTTCACACCGGTCACGTTGTTGGACATTTTGACAAAAGGGGGTTTTTTTGTCTCCACGGGCTGCAAATTTCTTGTCGGTTTATCTGGGGAAAACCTTTTAGGAGTTTGTAGCACGTTTATGGATGTTTGGGGCGGGGGGTGTTTTTTTATCTTGCTATGTTAAAGACTATGCTAAGGCTGTGCGGTGAAAGTTTTCCTACTATGACATGCGGTCGTGCGCGGCCCATACTTGGTGAGACGTTTTTCTTTTCTACAGCTCCCAGACAGGGTACACCAACGGGAGGAACGGAGAGAGGGGAGATATATTGGGTTTATCTGAAGCAATAAAGTAGGTTTCATTGTTTTGTTTTTCTGTTTTGTTTTACTGTTTTGTTTTATTAAGGTTTCGTTCCTGACAATGGAATCGTCTTCCTTGGGCTGTATTGGGTACCTTGTTATTTCCATGGTAAGGCATATAATTCGTTCCTTCAGGTGATGAACATTCAAGAATTGAATAAGTGAACAATTTCTTCAAACTTTTCATTTTTATCATTGAATACGAGCTAAATTGTTTATAGACAAATCTTTCTCTCTTTTTCTTCTTTGGTTTGGCTGGTTGTGTCTGTTTTTAGTGAGCATGGATGAATTGGAGGGTGCGGAATTGGCCGAGGTGAATGTAATCTGCTCACTAGCCCCACTAAATTAGAGTTGCCGTGACGAGATGGCGTACCCCTCTTTCTAAAAAGGAAACACCAAAAGAAAAGAAGAAAAAGGCTTTTATCTAGACCTTTCGTATAATAACTCAAGCAAAAAATCAACCGACTGTCTAGGATCTGGCCTACTGATGTCGGACAAGGTTTGCACCAGCCTAACATTACTTAGCCCAGTATGACCGATAGTCTTTCGCGGGTTATTGTAAGGAGTGATTGGTGTCTGATTAATTCAATGGCCCATGTTTTTACTTAGCTCGAGAAAAATCACTAATGATACAGTGAGGGGGACTTTTGTTGTGTTCAACAGTAACGGGTTGATGGTATAGACACGTATAGACACGGTGGAGTGTGTACACGAATACGGTGGTGGAGGAATTGAGCAACGGAAATAAGATGAACAATTACTCGAATTCCGATATTTCCGGGCCCAAAATAAATAGTTCTAGGGTTCTTGGTGTTATGAAATTACTCGCTGACTTTCCAAATCCTCACCTCTCAAGACTGGTGATGAGTGTTTCTGGGGCTGCTGTCTACCGTGCACCTGTCCATGCACCTGTCCATGCACCTATCCACGCACCTGTCTTATCCGGACGCCTACCCCAGTACATTGAACCGGTAGAAATCTCGATAAAAATTTTTAATTATTTGCGGCATTGTATCGATATACTCGCTAAAAGCAGATTTATGTAATTTTCCTGTTTATTCAAGCATACTGGTGTCTGGAAAACGACATGTAGCACCTTTTAATCCGTATAAGAAAGGTGTGGAAAGCTTCCGTATGAAGAGTCCGCGACACCTTAATACCCTTGTAGATATTTTTCTCACCTGCTATTGAGTTAATCCACAGTAATGATCAGGAATATTTGGGGGCCGTAACCAGGTCAGTAATACTGAATCCGCGATGGTTCCACTGTGGGACAGTCCAAGTTTTCACTACTTTGTTGCTAATAACTACTAGAAAGTTGTGCAGTGTAACTACATGCCTTATGATGAAAATGTTTTTCGTTTTGGCTGCAAAAATTCCTTTCAGTATTTGTTTTTTAGTAGTGTTTTAGTCAAAGTTCCGTTTTTATCAATATTGGTGAGGTTTTCTTGACTTGGCGAGGAGGTTGGCAATGGGCAGAACCAATTATCAATGGCACTTGCGATGTATTTCATCACGCAATTACATTCGGCCACGTGAAATGGGCACCTCTAGTCGGGAGCCCAAGAATGATTCGGAAACCGCTTTCTCGTGTAGTGGTTTGACATAATGCAATATTTAGGATTGCTGTTGATAAATCGTGATATCTTCAAAGATTATTACAATAATGCAAAAAGAAATGGTTCCTCACGTTTTGCCGACCCAAGACGAAGCAGTGTGCTCGACAGCCTCGATGGTAAAAAGGAAGCAACCCTGTTTTGAAGTAAATTCAACCCCCCTAAACCGAAGAAAGTTTACGAGAATGTGGAAATTTCACAAATTGAATCCTTTTAGAAACCACCTTCTAACCATGAAACCTTTTCTCCTTGTAATTTTTATATGCTGGTGCATCTTTGCTGAGCCCCGCTTCGTTTCTTTGTCTACTGATGTTTTTGACATTTTTTATACCAGAAGACAACATTGAAGAAAAAAATGGACAGTATATTACCCCTTTGTTTCAAACACGCTATTAACTTACTCTTTATAAAGATATATTTTATTTAATTTCTAATCTTAAACAAGGAAAGGACCATGAAGAACAAATGCCTGATTGATATCAGAAGTGTTCTGCCACCAGCTGAATTAGTGTATCACCCCTCAACAAATTCATGGAAATGGCTTTGAAACATATCGTTTTTAGCATTTCAATATGTCTCATATTAAAAATGCACACTATGATACCAAAATTGGCATTTGTTCTGCGCTCGCTTCATTTACTTGGTATGCGCACCCATTAGGTTCGAGCTCAAGCTATTGTTCATTTATCGACACCAGCTAAACACATCATAGGGCCCTGGTAATATACACAGAAAGGGTCTAATTAGACACACCATTGATATGGCTTTCAAAACTTGCACGAAATTTAATGTTCTGCCAGGTTTGAAAATCTGGTGTGTCAATGACGTTACCAACCTTCATTTGTATGCCACCAGTTCAAAAAGCCACGTTTAGCATTGCGATTTAATATGCTTGATTCGAGCAATAATAAACCAAAACAAGGCAGAACTAGGCAAAACATACTTTGCTAATCGGCTAGGACACTTTTAATATGATATACTAAACCTTGGGTGGCAGATATATTGACTCTATCAAGCATAAGTTAAGCATAGTAAAGAAAAGGTTTACCCTTGAAGACGACCATATTTTGTGTTCTTTTCTTTTTCTTTTCCTTTTCTCCTTTTCTCTTTCATCATCCAAACACATCAGAATCCTTATAACCCCCATAACTCCACCACGCAAAAAAAAAGCTTTACCCCCACCATATACAATAATGTTTCAAGTACGTCATATCTTAGTATTGGCGTTGCTTTCTGGCGTTGCTTTTCTGTTTGCCGACCTTGAGGAAGCACGTAAGCTGAAATGGGTTTGCGCAGATTTGACCGCTGACCAACTCACAACCCCCGATTTGGTCTATCTTTGTCTGGATATCAATGGGACTGTGGTGCATGCCGACAGAATCAAGGTTCCCCACGAGAAAATCGGCTTTAGTCCAGAAGAATCATGGGTCCAGCTCCAGTTTGGCACCATCAAACAACACGTGGATGTGACCAAGCCATTGACGTCTTGTGTCTCCTCTGTTTTGGGTGGTGGGGCCGCTAAGTCGCTCGTGTTGGCTGAGAGTGTTCAAGCAGGTGTATCTGCTGGAATAAAATTTGTCTTTTTCGGCTTTAACTGGATCCTGTCGAAACTCAGTATTCACACTGGGGCACAGGTAATCTTGGATCGTCAGGTAGAGTATATTTGTAATGCCCAAGCAGGCGAACGGGTGCAAATCTTATCAGGAACCACCGCTTACAATGTAAGTGGATGGAGCTTTCGACTGGTGATTGTTGACCAACAAACCAAGCAGATTTCATTTGATGAGTGGCAAGAAGTCCCTGACTTCATACAAGACCACGAAACCCAACGTGTCCTCTGTACGACCGATGAACAGCTTCTTAAATGTGAAGATTATTGAGTGATCTTGAGGCCTGATTTGTGTTGTTTTTCTCATGCTTGAGAGTCTAAGCATAAACATGGCCTACTTAGACATATTTTCTTTTATATGTTCTCTTTTTATATTTATTTATGTTTGTCTCTTTTTCTAAATTTATCATAACTTGTTCTAGTAGTACTAATTAGGAGCTGTTTTTGGAGTTTTTTCAGACTAGTACTAAATCCACGAGAATTAGAAGTTGTGGATGTTATTAGTCGAAACTTCTTGACTTTTGGGGCAACACTTCAACCTGTAAACTTCCGAGTTAAACGTGTTTATGGGGGAAATGTGATTTAGAAAAACCATTTAAAAGCCCCTCTCGTGAAAGATATAGAGTGAGAGTCGTCAAACCCAAAAGCTCAAAGATTTGCAACGTCGTTATATTGATATACTCTCATTGTCTATGAGAACAGAAGCACACCTCTCTGTCATTTCTAGTCTTAAGGGTTAGAAAATGCCACAGATGATATAGAGTGACGTCTCTGATACTTCTACTTATCTGTCGTTTACTTTTCGGCCAGTATGTGAATACTTACGTTGCTTTGTATCACGGTTATGTTCCATAGTCATGGCCCATAACTTTGGACTATGTAATATCGAAAAAGGAATATACACAGAAGTAGCGGAAAATATACGTACATACCCTCGTTTCTTATACCGTGTGATAGCAATTCTTTCAGCTTCTGATCCATATTCTCCCCGGGTATTGGCAAATCGTGGTCCTGTACATGTAACACTTACAACCAGTAATAGAAGAAAGTAAAGACTGGAGTAGGACATACGAAACACTCAGTATATAATATACATTATGCCCCTAAGATAAACTCCCCGTCTTTGTAATTTCCCAAACACCTTGACCCCAAAATTTTTGCCCTGGTCAATATATCGTAATTTCGGCCGAGACCAAGCATGATGAACAAAGCGAAAGCGAGACCCGAAACCTAAAATCCACTCTCTACCTGAGGTCCAGCCAATCGCTTTTTTCCAGGCCCACACTAATTTCTTTTGTTCACTAGGCCAACAAGTTTCTTCCCTGACGCTGTGTATATTTGTGTGAAATAGCTAGACTTGGTTCCAGTTTGAAAAAGAACAAATATTTATATATATATATACATATATGAAACTGCTACCCAAAAAAAAACCAATTACCATACGCAACCCACCACCTTCTTTCATACGCTCTTGTCTGCTTTTCCTCGGTACACGTGCCTACGTTGAATTCACCAGACATCCTCAAAACAAATCCAGGAAAAGACCTGAAATCGAAACTAGAGTACATCAGAACCCCTTTTAGTGGTTACATAGACATCAGTTTGACCCGGATCACATCCCAAAAAGCCCATACCGTCATTTCTGGAAGCGCTTTTTTCCACCTTCTTTCGCTCATTGTGTCCAGCTAAGTCGTTCGAGAATTCAAACCCGCAACATCAAAGTAGGTCAATAAGAGAACCCGAAAAATTGTTGGCTCTTATCTTATAGAGACCCAAATGTATACCAACAGCACTGTAATTTAGTCCCGAGAACTCCAGACAGATATTCATGTACGGAAGTCCAAACTATTCAAGCCAGAGAAGTGTTCTTTATTATGTTAAAATGTATCAAGTTCTTTCAGAATCTCTAGCTAAAGCTTCTCTTAAATGATTGAAAAGTATTTATTCGAGTAGTTTGCGGTGTACGTTGATTGATGGAGCAATGTAATGGGTGTTTAAGTTCCATTCACCGTATTTGACGAGTGTGGACAAGTCGGATTGAGAGATGTTTCTTGCCGTATGGTCTTCGTTGAAAGCGGTCTCACTATACAACTTTGAGTAGTAATGTACCAGGCTGCTGACCCTTTAATTACAGAAGTTTTCAAGAACATCGAAAATGGGCTGGATGAACTCAATGGCTTGGTCAATCTCCCAGTTTACCGGGCGTCCGTCCTCCTCAAATAAGTTGAACCCCACGTTGTATGAAGGGGAGCAAGGGAACACAATGTCTGCGGTATGTGTTTCACTCAATGTGCTTGCAATTGCCGCTAGTTCTTCTTTGAAGACTTCAAGGAGAACCTCAGAAGCATACGTGGTTAGTCCTTCAGTGACAGGTGATGCGGATGCAGATGGTGGGCTCCGTAACACGATGATCTCCTTGGAAACCGGCCAGAAATGGTATGAGGGTGGAGCATCTTCTTTGGAGTCAGATGCGCGTGTTACTCTCTCGAACTTCACCCGGCATTCATGCTTTTTGTCGATGCTTGTAGCATCCCCGGCCTTCAAGTCGAGTCCCCATGCATGGTGCAAGCTTTTCTGCACAAGCAGGGCGTCAACTACGGTTTGTGTTTGTGTCATGGGCTCTGAAGGGCTCTGTTTGGGGGGGGTTTCACTAGGGCCACAACTATTTGAAAAAATTTACTTCTTGATTTGGATGATATCAGACCAAAACCAAAGGTGATGGATTATTGTGAGGAGTCCGAAACTTTCGGAGAGGATTTCATCTTAACTTCATTGATGTTTAGCAGAGTTGTCTAACACGTGAAAACAACGGGGATCCACTGGACTTTTTTTGAAAATGATTCACCTAATGGAGATCCTTTGGCCCACCCCAAAATAGTTATCAATTCTCCCCAGGGACATTAAATGAGGCAGATGAGGCAGGTTTTTATCTAGCTAGCTCTGGGGATCTTACTTCTTCTCAAGCCCAAGGTTACCTCATAGTTCTTGACGATATTTTCAATATTGCGAGGTAAAGATAAATTGACAGCCCCGTCTAGTGGTAAGGTTTATATACCACCATAGACGAACGGCAACTTCAGTCATGAGAGTATAGTGGATGATACACATATGTATTTTCTGTTCTTGTATCTAGAAACACTTTTATTACCCCATTCATATCGCTGGCCCCGAGCCATTATAAGTAAAAAAGAACGATCTTCGTCTTTGACCGCAAGGGTAAGCAGAATAAACAAATTTGAATAATATTCCTTCCTCAACTTCATCGAAGAATATGACATATACATTTAAAGACGAAAAACTACTTTCAGTTACGACCTTTAGCTAAGTTCCAAAACTCGAGAGTTACCACTACTTTAGGAAAATACTACACAGCTTTTACTCATAAAAAGTTATGGCATGAGCGACAATAATACATTCGGCCACACTGGACAACTAACTGTACTTCATGGGATATCTCTTTCTTTTGGTAATTTATAACACCCTCGAAAAACATAGATTTTCGAAATGGAAGAAGCCGCATTGCCTAATATTTCTACATCAAAAAGAAATAAACATTCCATCATCCTCCAAAGTATTCATCGTCATAGACTTAACTCCCGCAAGTATCACTATAGCGAGGCCACGAACTGCACGCATTCACCCACCCAGCCACGGGGACCTAAGACTAGACATTGGTGCACGGGTGTACTGTGGGAGCAAAAAAAAAAAACCTCCCTTCCAAGAGCTTCATAGATTCCCCACGTGCTCCTAACATCAAAACAAAGCACACCTCCGCACCATGGCACCCACTATTCTGAGTCTCGCCACTGAGTTGAAGACCGAGTTGAAGCAATTCCCCAACTTCCCCCAAGAGGGAATCCTTTTTGAGGACTTCTTGCCAATTTTCGCCAAGCCAGACTCATTCCGTAAGCTTGTGCAGGCTTTCCAGATGCACTTGGAAGGAAAGGAGATTGACTACATTGTTGGCTTGGAGAGCAGAGGGTTCCTTTTTGGACCTGCGTTGGCTTTGGCGTTGAATGCTGGATTCATTCCAGTTAGAAAGCCAGGAAAATTGCCTGGTCCAACTTTGAGCGCTGAATTCGTCAAGGAATATGGTACGGATAAGTTTGAGCTTCAAGAGGGTGTCATTCCTAAGGATGCCAAGGTTGTGGTTGTGGACGATATCTTGGCTACTGGTGGTAGTGCCAGTGCAGCCGGAGAATTGGTTGCCAAGGCTGGTGCCGAGACCATTGAGTATCTCTTTGTGATGGAGTTGGACTTCTTGAAGGGCAGAGATAAGCTCAAGGCTCCTGTGTTCACGTTGTTGAGTGGCCAAGAAGAGAAGTTGCAGAGCTGATGAGATGGTTTGTTCACGTTTGGCAGAGATATAGATATAATAGACGATAAGTACTTTCAGTTTTTTCTTTTTTTCTTTTTTTTTCAATTTTTTTATGGTTCTACTTTTTGTTCAGTACTCTGAAGGCTCAGCTCTTGAACACTAGGAAAGCCGTTTCGCCAATGTAGAAATACCCAAAGTAACCTTGTTCGTGGGTCACGTGCGAACCAAACGACTTGCCCACTATGACATGCCACGAGGCACCATAAAGAAGGTCCAACTCTTTCTTGAGATACGTGGCAATGTCACGTTCGATCTGGTACGTCTTGAGTGCGTCCACGGCCATTTCCAAGATTTTCACTTGCATTTCTTCGGCAAGATCCGATGCCTTTAGGATCGCTGTAGGTTGTTAGTATGGGCTCACTCAATAGGGTGTATAGAAGCGCATAGGAATGCCTTTTTTGTGCAAAAAAAGGGGGAAAGTAGGTACATACGCGTCAAGTCACCTGTAGGAATGTTTGAAGACGACATTTGGGTCTTCGGGTATAGAGTGTGGGGTTTTCTGGGGTGATTTAGGAGAGTTTGTTTTTGGAGAAACGGTCCGGTTTAGATGCTGGGTAGTTGATGTGCCGGGGGTGCGGTTGTGTGCAGAACCACAATAGTTTTACGATTTGGATGAATGAAATTCTTTTATATACCGAGATGTGATGTTGTGAATTTTTTGGGGAAAAATGGTGAACTAAAAGTAGAGGATTCAGGTACTTCTTTGGCTTTTTTCTGGCTATTATGGTACCCATTGCTATATCAGGTAAACGGAATGGAAAAAACGAAATCGCGCGTTCTACGATATCGTTATAACCAAGCGTATGCTACTAGTCTACTCCATACAACACCAATGTCTCTTTGGGGTATTCCTTAAGAAAAAGATGTACAACTGTTTAAGAGCGATCCTGTAGAAACATTGGATATGGTCTATTTTAACTAGTGTGTTCTTGATGGAGCTGAGAGTAAGCTAAGGCTATGGGGCGTCCATAGTAGTGGCACAAGAACATGATCCTTGACCCTTACTAAGGTGAAACAATATCAGAGTGTGAGTGAATTAAAGAACAAAACAAAACTAATACACGAATATCATCTTATATGAATGAATTAATCATACGCGATTTCATTAAATGATCGTGGCTATTCAATTATCTGGAGCCTTCCCAAAACCTAATGGTGAGTGCGCCATGAAACTTTTTTGGGAACGTTATCACTTCATGCGGTAAAAGCCTCTCATATCTTTTTTAAAGAAACAATTATATTACAGGCGGGGACGTCAGTCGGGATAATATTGTTGAAAAGGCTCGTAATTTGAATCATCCTGTATATAGGTCCAGAATTGGCTGAATCCTGATCGTTTGAAGTCTGGCAAGCGTAATTTCGCATCAAAGCTATAGGCGTTTTTAATATGAGGAACGACCTTGTAGACTATCTTAGCTGGTATATAAGGACAGAGGGAACAAAACGACGAAGGACTGGTGGTTGCGACAAAAATGGTGGTGGAAGAACGACTCAGGGTATATTTTTAGTGAATAGTTTTCGTGTACATACCATTTGTTGCTTGCACCCATGTTACTGTCTTTCTCAACCTAATTGAACACAACGGGCGTGTGGCGTAGTTGGTAGCGCGTTCCCTTAGCATGGGAAAGGTCTCCGGTTCGACTCCGGACTCGTCCATTATTTTTTGTTTTTTCTTCATTTCTTTTCTTTTTATAAAAATCAATAATCTACTTTGAAAAGTGTTCTTCAAATTGAAAAATAACCGTCTTTTTTGTGGGTTCAACATGTAATAATATCGCGACATTCGCACTGCCCACTGCACATGCTCATAAATGTGTACGAAAATGGCTGCAAAATACCAATGTAGAACCCACAAATTCCCACACAATTTGCGATAATGTCCTGTAATACAATTGTTTCTTTAAAAAAAATAAAATGATGATTTTCGTGATTTCTTAACACATCATACTAACGCAGATTCAACATCTTGTTTCAATCATTGTAGTGTTCAGAGTAACCTTCTAGGATATGGCCATTGTAATCTGGACCTTTCTGAATGTCACCATATTACTGGTTCATTAACGATTCAATCAATCAATTGTTCGTTTCACAAACTGATCTGGAAATTCTCAGTTTCGCATACTATGATCCTATTACGTCGATGACTGTCATAGGAGGATGGTAATGGTGATCAATTGTTCTCCGTAGATGGACTATATTGGGAAGGTTCCAGAATGTCGTTCAGCCCGATAAGGTCAATAGATAACCATAAGATCTACTGATTTAGTGGCTCTCGGTCTCCTGTTCTGTTGGAAGAAGTCTTGTGGTCTCTGTTAACACTTATTACATCATATTTCGTCTCCCACACTGATAGATATTGTACATCTCCTACAGAAGCTAGAGCCACCCGGAAACTGGATACAACAACTCAAATTTATGACTATTTATTATAGAATAATGGGCTAAATCAGGAAAAGCGTTTAATAACAAGGAAACGACCTTGAAAATGACTGTACTTGCTTTCCATAAATTTCAGATTTCCTGATAAGTGTACCGTTGTGGGTGTTTTCACAGACGATGTTGTCCTAGTGTTCCCATAGAAGGTCAGCAAGCAAAAGAGTTTCGAGAAACAGAACTCCAGACCCGAAGATCCAGATGATCCAGATGACCTAGATGACAGACCAGTAGCAACGGCATTGGTAGAAACGGATGAAATCGCTGCTCTGCAGGTACTGGAAACACTGGCTTGGGACGAAACAAGTGACGCAGAGCCACCAAAGTTACATGCAATAGAATGGCTACTTTGTGCCACATAGTACGCATTGAGAAGATTTGACAACTTGTATTTATCTGAACAGAAAGCGATGGTACTGTAAGTTCTGCTTGTTCCGTTGGTAGACACAGCAGAACAGTCGATTTCACCACAAACACTAGCGTATAAATCACCATAGTGCGAAGAGCTGACGTCTTCATTCACCACACAGACTTGTCTGGATAAGGGGGTAAGTTTTCTTTCCACCCCGAGTCAGCAGTTGGGCACGCCAACGTTTGCGTCGGAGCTGAAGCACCCGAACTTCTTTGTGCCAAAGTAGGACTGATGCTGTTCATTTCTTGCGAGTAGTACGAGTAGTCTGCCAAATTGCTGACACTGGATCCACTGGTTTACACAATCCCATAGTTGTTTTCTTCCTCAAAGTACATGTAGACAATACCTCCCGACCAGATGTCCGTCATTTTTTGCGGAAAAAAGTGCCGATTTCAGTCAATTTCCTAGGTCTTTCGGTATTACAGCCATACTCGGAAACTAACACAGGGATAGTCAAGTTCTGGTACTATTCGGTTCGCGTCACCATGGTGAAGAAGAAATGGAGCTCATATTTAATCCTAAGAGAGCAGAGAAGGTCGAATTCAGAGCTGATCAACTCAAGGATGACAGTGACGAAGAAACAACCCGATGGGGATTTAAAAACTTAATTTAAAGATTTTGATATAATTGCAATCTTTGGAGGCACACCCATCGACTTTCGCTCCACGTTTGTATGTAGTTATTTGAGAACTATTCCGACTTAGCTCGTCGGGAAAACTGTAAATGTATTTACTCGGCATAAAGTTATCGTACTTTAATTTTTTTTAGATGAAATATCGTGGACAAAAAGTTTCATTTTACTGAAAAATGCTTCCAAGATGTCTTACAATATTTAGGTGTACCAACATCCCTATTTCATTTCACAAATATCTATCCCGTTTTGGTCTTCGTCAGTAATTGACTGGGATGAGTCGTAACCAGCCGCTACATCAATACCTACCTCTGCGTGGCCTTGGGCATATTTAGTGTAATCGCGTGTGTTCTGCACTACACACCGAATCTCTATTCACCATTGGACTTTGTCCCTTGAAGAGAAAGACTAACTCCCATATCTTAGTTTGGAATAGGACACGCTATTAAGCAATGCATACATTCCTAGTATTAGTAGTTCAGCCATAGATTGCTATCCCATATATAATTCAGGCACCCCCTTCCTTATCCTGTCCCTGTTAAGGAAGTATCCTTGTATTGACCCCCTTTTTCAATATATCTGTTTGTTATGATAATGGTAAGATGAACCAACTCCAATTAGCTTGGGAAATTGTTTCCCAACAACTTTTTTTGGAACTAAATTTTAGCTATATTAGGATCTAGGTTTAACATTTATTCACCTTCCTCAAATATGGTATTTGTTCAGAAGGACTACCCATTAATAGTTTAAGGTTAGAATTGATAGGAGCGGAACCTTGATCCAAACAAAGGAAGGATTAAAAGACCTTCAATCAAGACTTTAAGCATTTGATCAGCACGTGGTATTTGAAAGAACAAGAATCCCTGGGTTTAGTGAAGAATGTGGAATCGTGGCCGACTATTATCCGCATTTGGTGCTAGAAACGGACTGCGAAAATTTTCTAAAACATAGTAGAGAGTGCCGAATCTGACGGCTTGATGAACGTTGTACCACCCAGCCTAACACAAAACCATATCCGTAAACTTAGCCTTTTGCTTGTATACCGAACATTGGTAGGTCATTGCGATAATATGCTAACCTAGCAAATATGAAAACGGACAACAGCAAGAATAGAAGTACAACACAACATAATTCCTTAGTGGTATGCATTCCCTTTTGATCAATAAGCGTGGGATTTTCTGTTAGCATAAATACATCTTAACCGTAAGGATACTGTTTATTTCCAACACAGTCTTTACAAAAACCACTTAAAAATGACAAACGCCGGGTCTTCCTCAAAAGGCGGACTCTCTGGTTGGTTTAAACGTGCGAAGAACAATTTTGAAGTCCTCAAATTCCAAAGACGTCATAGAATGACAGAAAAACCGCAAAAGTGTTATATGCGTCCGCTACCCTGGATCTAGTTTATGGCGAATGGATGCTAGTCTCCTCGGCCCTAGCCACATTGATGCTCGCAGGCGCTTTGGCTACCGAAGTGCACAAACGATGGACCGCCTTCATAGACAAGATAAACACTGACTTGCCATATGCCACGACGGCCGATTCTGATAACGAAGAAGACTTGTTGGAAAAAATCCAGAACTTAACTGTCTCCGATTTGATGGGTGCGGCGAAAGATGTTCTCCTCGCGATGAGTTCTAGTCAAGTGACCTTGCCTTCAAAATGTGATTTTATAATGCATTGTACAGAGGAGCCTATAAGTGATTTAATACAATTGCATCGTTATTTCGTCCCTGGAACTACAGTGAGGGTGGGTATGGGGGAACGTGAGTGGCTCCAAAAATATAGACGTGATGTTCATCGGAACTTGACTGTGGCCTTGACTTTAGATAAGCAGGAGCTTGGGAAGTTGTTGGTAGATAATTTGGACGAAGAATGGCAAGCTGATTGGAGAAAGAATCGGCTCTGTATTGAAAATCAGACTGCTTTGGTTAATGCCGTCTTTGGAGTGGCACTCATCAATTCCGTCTTCGCATTAACCATGCTGTTGTTGGAAGGTAAGAAAGTTCGCTATCCTTCTGAGGTTTTGCCTCAGTATTACCCCAAGAGACGGTTGAAACATGAGATCGCAGACTTTCCTTTCCCAAAGTTCGCTTTATTGCCCCTGTCCCAACATCCAAAAAATAGACTTCATGGCAAGTACGTGAATGCTGTAAATACTGTAAAAAATGCAAATACTGTCAAAGTTGTCGGGATTCAGAGCTATATACGACGAAACTCCTTGGAACTATATGATAATCATCCTGCAAGACAAGAGAAACCTCACCCTAAAAACATCTGGCTGGCTGGAAAACTGGAGATATTCTACTGGGTTCTAGCCGATCTAAGGGGGAATATTCTTGCATTCATGAACACTTTGGAAAATAATGTTAAAAGACTCTTATTGACCCTAATTTTTCATTTATACTAGTGACCTATGCGTGATTTTCAAATTCTTGGCATATTCTATGATAGGTGGTGTTGGATTATTGTCCGATTCTGGTGGATGAATCGCATTGCACACCCTTACGCTTACACCTGAAATAGTCATTATAGTGGTCCAGACTAAAGGAGCCATACCTATATCCACTGATTAATATTTACTATGTGACCGATAGCGGTGAGAAAGAAAAAAAATGAGAATTATAGTTTTTGTGTCGTTCTTTATAGCGGCGTCCTGTAATACAATTGTTTCTTTAAAAAAAGAAAAAAACAGTATTCTATTACGAAGGTCACATCGGTGAAGGCAAGGGTGGACTGATCTCAGGCAGGCATGTCGGGTCTGACCAAGCACAAGAAGAAGAGTTTACAATTGGGGAATGCATATCATTTCCTGGCAGTTGGGTGACAAGAAATACGTAGAGTAAAAAGCAGTCAAGAGCAAGGCACTTTCTAAGAAATAGATAGTTATATGCTAACCATGAAAGACCCCGCTCTGAGGTTTCAAGAGTTTAAGGTGATAAACTTCTGTAATAGTTTATCAAAAAGTTATCGGTGGGGGCTCACACATTGTTGATCAAATGAATCAAGCAAGCATATATATGCCCTGTATTTGACTTTTTCTTTCAACATTATATATACATAAATACTCCAGATAGTATAAGTCTTTGACAAAGTGTTAACCCCCGCTTTTATATTTATGATGAAATTAAGAACTACCAGGGCTCCCTCTTAAGGAAACAAGTTGATTCTATTACTACTGATGTGCTTAACCTCGGTGGGTAGTTTCCACCTTCACAAAAGCTCAGCACAGTACTGGTGTCTGTACAAATATAAGCGAAAGAGTAGTAAGCGATCACCCCAGACACCAATTCGATGGTTTGTTTCGCAAAATGCCAGTGGGAATTTCGTTAGCCCTTCTCAAAAAAACGTGGATCAATGACATGTCCCTTCATTTCTGGAAAAAGTGAGGGCCTTCCAAAATGCAATCGAGAAGAAATTTCATTGTTCGATCCCAAAGATGGTCCAAAAAGTTAAGAATAATGTCAACGAAACCTTAGTCTCTATTAGCATTAAAAAGATTACACGCCTTCAAAAAAAACAGGAACTTGACTTCCAAAAGGAGCGGGTTTTGTCAAGGCATGGCTCCTTAAAGCACCTGTATCACCTGATATCATATGCAACAATGTAGGTTACTCAAGAATACTATACCGATTATTCTATTTCTGAACACACTCTTAAGATTTAATCAGGAACACATGGAAAAAAACATGATGGAAATGGAAGCCCAAATATTGGTAGGGCTTGAACTTGGTACCATTGCCGCCCCCCACTTACGGTGGAGCATACTCCTCAAATGACGTCACCCATTGGGCGGAAGTCAATGCTATGAGTGAGAGAGTCTACGACGGAGAATATTTTGCAAGAGACTATACAAACATTAATGTTTGGCTAGACAATATTTTACAGCCTTTCGGTTCTTCAAATGTACGTCTCATGTTACCATTCATGATAGAAAGAGCGGGGCAGGTCAATCCGATGTTAATTCCTTGTGATGATCTTCAGGTGATTTTGAACCAGTCAGAGGTGTTTGCTCCAATAGACACATGTTCAGAAAACTTAAAAGATATTGCTTGGCTTATCAAAGCCGAAAATATGCTATATTGGGCCAGGCTCTGGGGAACTTTGAAAGGTATAGCTCTCACTTTCTTGTTGGATACACTATTGTTTTGGGCTCTCACGACGAAGAATCACATTTGCCGAAGAAAGAAAACAAAAACGTTCTTTTAACACAAGGCAATGGTTCATCATTAGCTAGAAGTCTTCAACAGTATAAGATCGAATGGTGAACCTTGGATGTGAGTGTTGGGTAACAGCAGTTGCCATACACCTGAACTGAAGATTTGATCTGCTTACAGGTTTTTTTCTATGGTTTTAGCTTTTCTTCTTCATAATTGGAAAGTGCATGTCTCTTTTCCGGCTACAGCCTGTAATAAGATGTCTCTTTCAAAATCAAAACGAAAACAAAACAAAGATAAGAAAAATAGCGAGCTTTCTTTCGAAATTAATAGCTACTTAATTATCTAGCACTAATCCAATAGAGATTATTTTCATCACGGGAACTATTCCTCATTCTGAGTATATCCCCACACAATTTTAACAATTGAGACTACTAAAACAATGAGATTAAAGAAATCTTCTGGATCGATGCTCCGGCAATGAGTACGGCACCAGCCATAAGAGAGTCTCCTTCTGGTATTGGTTAAACGATCCACTAAAAAAAAAAAGCCCTGGTTCTGCTTCTTGATAGAACCCTTCTTTGTGGAATTGGCTTCTTCAAATGCTTGGCCTGCTACTAAGATTATATTGTCCACAGAATCATTCGTATGCCCTAAAGTTTTAGCCTCAATAGTTCAGAACTTTTTTTTCGACTTAGAACACTTTTTGAAAAACTCCATGGCCCCTTTAATTATGGCTTTGACAATTTCATCTTTCGACCTCTCGCTTTCCTTGTTGGGAATGGGAAGGTGGCATTTACCAATATATTCTTTCAATTCTTCGTATGGGATACGTAAGAGGTCATTTTTCAATTTTGAAGGATGTTTTCCTTGGCATTTGTAAATACAACATCAATATTTTCCAAGGCAGATTTCCACTCGTGATAAGTCATAATTCCCCTCCGCTTCTTCTAATACCTTGAGCACATGCGTGTGAGCAATTTGACGAGGAGAATTGTAGCAATGATCAACAAAAATGGGGACTTATTGATATTAACACAGTACTTTTTGACCCATACGATAGTATCAGACATGGTTTTGAAATTCACTAACAGAGAGTCATACTTTGCGTTCATTTCCACAAACTTTGCGGTCATTTCGAGTGAGAGATATTCAAACTTTGCGTTCATTTCACGTAAGATGAGTTCTTGAATTTCTGTATTTGTAACGTTAGACATTATATCGGTTGTATTGCGTATCAAATGGCGATTTTCCTGGTATTTAATGGGAAATTTTCTGGGATTGAATGAAGAATTATGTTGTTTATAAGGGAGATTTTTTGTTTGCAAAGGGACCAGCTCACAATCCCAAGAATTCGCAGCCATGGTCTGGGGTGCAGTAAGAGGGCATCCACACCTCAGCCACATGTGACCTATTGTCACCTGACTTAAATCACGTGACGGATACGTGCGTCGGCCAACACGCATGCACAACAAATGAGTAAACCCACAAGGTTGGTGGAAGGAACCAACACCATCATCCAGAGGATACGACTCTACATCTAACGTAGATAGCGTAGTACAGTACACGTCTAGTATTATCAGAGTAAGGCATCACCTGTACTCTGTGTATCCCTCAAAAGAGGATTACTCCCTTTAAGGTGCAATGAATGGTAATGTACGAGGCCAAACCCAGTCGTAACATTATATTCGCGGGAAAAAAAAACTAAGGAAGAACGATGCAGAGGTTTGCAGAACCCCGAAGTGCCTCAAGAAACCAGTTCCGTGGAATGTAATACAAGATCTTGTGTAAACACTATAGAGTATCAAAAGAAGAGAAGAAAAGAAAAATCTAATCAAATATGTCCTGTGGCAAGTCCTTGGCTGAAGATAAGAACTTCACACCCCCCTCCGTATAAAGGCGCTAATTACGAAAGTGGAAAACCCACAAGTGTAGCTGTGTACTATTTCTTGAGCTTCAACACTATAGCTAACTGAGAAGAGGATACACAGAAATTTACAGACTGAGCAAAACCAAATACAGAATTCTTAAACATGACAGTAATGATTATTCCTCTGGATTAGACGAGGGTGGTAGACTCTTGAGATCGGGAAACACCCACCAAAAAGATATTCTTCACCATCGCACAGCTAAACATGATGGGAAGAAGCAGTACTTCATCTTTCTTAAAGCTTCGTGTCGTCATAGGAAACCTAAAGAGCGATTCATGGCTGGGTACCTGGAACCTAATAATGACATTCATAGGGTGAACTTCCCAATGATTTAGGAAACAGGAGAATGAATACTAATTAAATGGCTCCACATTATACTACATGACTTTTAATCCTTTATAGTTTCACTTCTGAAAAAGGTTAAGTTAATATGATATTCACTTAGGTATACGTGAATTACTAACATGTTAACCGGAAATACAAATCAAAAAAAGCCCACTCAACACCTTTATGTCGCCTACTAAAGTTATTGAGAGGGACAACTGAAACTGAAACTAGCTTAATACCCACTCATATTATTGACCCGCTGATTTCCGAAAAGATATCCTCTAGGCGGTTGGCAAACTAGCTTAGGTTCACTCTCCCGTGTACAGTTCTGGAACACTATTTCGGGACTTTAAGAAAAACTTAGCAGATGATACTCCTCTTTGTCTGGAAAAAAAGTATCAAAGAACAAAAGCTTATCTTCTATCTTTTCGATCACGTCCTCAAACAACAACCGCATCACCGGTGACACATTCTTCAACGTATCAAAGCACATTTTCCAGTAATTTGTACAACGCCAAAGAAAACGCACTTTATTGCTAATATCACGAATCGTGAGGTCAAGATCGCCATTTATATTGTACATAAGCAAGATGCGCACATGGAGTTCGATTGCCTGATACATTAATTGATGTGGAGGCGAGTTCTTTATATCATACGCCAGTAAGGTTTCGGCCGCATCTACCAAGTTCAGGTAGATGAGGGTTGCAACTGTAAGCAGGTGATAGAATGAGCTTTTGTTAGCTTCACTTGCTGCTGTGGATTCGATATGAGCAAGCTCAGCATCAAAACTATCCATATGATCTTGGAACTCGTATAAGTCGAAGTGGGTGTCGCTGACGAAAGTTTTCAATCTTGTCAAGAAACCATTCAAAAGCTGTTTGGTGTTTTGTGACTTCACTTCGATGGTGCCGTTTTCGTGCTTATAGACATACACGGTTCTGCCAAATGCTTTGGAAACAATATTTTTCAGATTCGCCTTGTTTGGCTCTTCGAGAAAAGGTTGGGAGCCCACGGTCAAGGATGCGAACATTGTCACAAGAATGAACACATTTACTTTCATAGTCAACGGATTGATATTTGGTGATTTTAGAGAAAGTGAGTCTTTGTTGCCTTTTTATAAAAGTAAGGATCTCCCTTCCGGGAAGAAAGCAGGGCCCGCAAGATTTTCTTCAAGTACATCATTGAATAAGTTGCTCAGTAACTTATTTTTCACTGGGCTGTTCGAAACTTGCGAGGTGAAACTGGAATATGATTATACTCTAACTTGCGCAAACTAGAATTCGTCAGTAAATTGGGTTTAGATGAATTAGAAAAGAAAAGAAAAGAGAAGAAAAAAAACAATCATCTTGAAAGAAAAAGATAGGATTTCCCAAATCTTGGCTGCAATAATCGCATTTCATGAGTGTCAATTTAGCTTCGTGCTGTGATTTTCTTAACTCCTAGATGAAACATCTGCATTTTAATTCACCCTATTTTTCCGTTTTGAATGAGAGAATTGGAACAAGCATCTCTAAAGTCACGTAATAGAGACAAACGGGCCATGAAACAGGGAAAACTTCTTTCCAATTTTAGATAAAGGGTGTTTTCAGGAAAAGTGTCAAGTAAAATCTCCTGAAACCACCAAAACTCAAGTTTGGGTCTATTTCTTAGTACTGAACTTTCCTAGTGTGAAATTTCGGTGAATTAAATATAGAGCTTAGATGCAACTATACTGAGTAAGCCATGGCGGTTTCAGTCTATCTTTGATGATTGTTTCCGTCAATAACAAAATTTTAAAAGGTAAGTACAGCCACGAAGTATGGTTCCCTTTTGGAGATACCCTCCCTCACTCTTGGATAATATCTAAGTTCCTTCTGGGCAAATGGTGCAGGGAACTTTCCCCCCGAATATTGGTATACCTCGGTACCTTATGAAAAAAGACCATAAATTTATGACTACTTCTTGAAGTTTGGACTCTTAAATTTTGAAAGTCACTGTCTTGAAAGAAACATATTAACTGATTCCACCAACGCACAATTTTATTCTCAAAGACTACGCCATGCCCTCAGACTACTGATTATAGTTTCAAGTGCAAAAGCTGTTCTCGTACACCCTCGAAATCAGAAGAAATAATATAATTTACTTTGCCAGATTTCATTCAAGAACACCGATATCATCAATTCATTCTTCGAATACACTCATTTGGTCACCTGCTTGATAGCAAAACCTCATTTTCCACAACACTCCTCCAAAGCCACTTCCTCAGAAGAACTCAAACCTCTTTTGATATGACTTTTCTGAGCTAAGTCTTCGTTTACCTCTTTGACACTTTCGGCCCATCAATTTCTTTATAAGTACATGGTATGGTTTCAGTTTCTTTGCCAGCTTCCACATATAGGTCGAATGACAACTTAGGATACAGATTCTAGAAATGATCGAAAATTACGCTCAGTATGAACGCTGACCTTGACCCATGAGAGTACGTCCTATTTCATGCTATCAAGGTCTCTCAACCTGATAGAGAAAGTCTTCCAAGTGATTGTTCTTCACGTAATTAACTGTGTCGTAACAAACATTCTGAGTTTGAAAGAAAGTAGACACTATAGCTTAAAGACTGAACGTTTCCTAGGCATACGCTATTTTTGAATGTCTGACCTGCTATTGCGATGACACAGATCTGAAAGAAATTGACATAAATTATAAGCACGTATACTCAATCGAAGGATATCGAGGCTCCGGTGGCTTTTCTTAGGAATAAATGCTTTCACTTAACTTCAAAGCACGACGCATACTCAGACCTAAATCTGAATCAACCATCGACTTTCTAAAGTTTCACCTCTTTACGATCAGGGGCCGTTGGCGACTTTCTAAAGTTTCACCTACCTAGTCAATGGTCTATATAGATGAGCACTACTTACACTTGCATAACCAAACAAAGTTCCAGTAAGCTGATACTAGCAATGCCACCCATATAAACCTACCTACAACTACGTATACATAGGCAGTGGTCCTCCCGTTCACCATAACACCACTAACCA
>JAJMAK010000061.1:0-49367 GCA_030572615.1 Metschnikowia lachancei
GCCGCTATCTATTGTGTTATCACCTTAGATGTTTTTTCCTTGCATTTAGTTCTTTCTTCTTGGTGGCAGAGGGCAAGCGAAGCAAGCAGCGAGGCCGAATCGGGCCTAAATGCTCCCAACCATCACTCCGCCGGGCCGAAAGTTAGCCGCACTGTTGAGTCTTCGCGGCTTTTTTCGTTATCTCTCCGGAAGCTTGCGAGTATGCACTCCTGTCTATTGTCTGTTTGGTTATTCTTTGAATTTTTTTTCGTTTCGTGCTGCATGTAATACGTGCCACGCGCAAAGGCTAAAGGCGGAACTAGCCACTGAAAAACAATACAGGTGTTACTATGGGAAGTTGCCCGCAAAATCATCGTCTGAAAAGGGGATATACTTTCACCAAGTTTTTGTGAATCTCACACTTTTTTCAAAATCAAAAAAAGTGGCTTCAAACCTCGGTTGTGGGGGGTCTGCACCGTTTTCCAGATCTCATATCTCTCTCGGATATTCCCGAGTAGTTATCATCACGGCGCTACATAATAGCTCATCTCCTGTACACACGCGCGCGAGATAAAGATGGCGGAAGGTGGTGAAATTTTCACTCTTTATCTTTAAACTTCGCTTATAAAGGTCGCCAGTTCTTGCTAGTAAATATTCCGTTATCTCGGCAGAAGATACTGCAACTTAAAAAACAGGGTTTAGTCTTGGGTTTTGGATACCGAAAACAACCACAAACGAAATAAATATCACATATACCAAACCCATATCATAACCAAAAGAAAAGAAAAAAGACAGAAGAAAAGACAGAAGACAGAAAAACAGAAAAAAAAAAGAATCATGATCAACGCTGCTTCTCTCTCCACTTTCGGCAAAAAGTCGCTTCACAAGTGGACCACCAAAGAAGGGTTCTTTGGCGACTACGACTATGGATACCTCTTCATTCCACAATTGCCATTCACAAAGACACCTCCCAAGACCCAGCCTTTCTTTGGGTTGAACTCCGACATGCCGCTTTTCCTCGGGTTCATTTTGGGTTTCCAACACGCCTTGGCCATGTTGGCAGGTGTGGTTACCCCACCAATCATCATCTCGGCCACTGCCAACTTGTCGGTCCACACCTCGGAATACTTGGTGTCAGCATCTTTGATTGTTTCCGGAATCTTGTCATGCATTCAAATCACCCGTTTCCACATCTACGGTACCCCTTATTATATCGGAACAGGGTTGCTTTCCGTCGTGGGAACTTCCTTCTCCACCATCACCATCGTCTCGAGTGCTTTCCCTATCATGTACTCCAATGGTATTTGTAAGGTTGTCGATGGTGTCAAGCAACCCTGCCCTGAAGGTTATGGTCTCATTTTGGGTACTGGTATTGTTTGTGCTTTGATTAACGTTTTGTTGTCCTTCTCTCCTTCGCGTGTCCTCCAAAAGGTGTTTCCTGCCATTGTCACCGGTCCCGTGGTTCTCTTGATTGGTGTCAAATTGATCCAGAGTGGTTTCAACGACTGGGTTGGTGGTTCTGGATGCGTGGGTTCTGTTTGTGGTGTGAAAAAGTTGCCCTGGGGGTCTGCCCAATTCATTGGTTTGGGTTTCCTTGTATATGTTTCCATTATTATTTGTGAGAAGTTTGGCGCCCCTATCATGAAGTCTTGTGCGGTGATTGTTGGTTTGCTCGTTGGTTGCATTGTTGCTGCTGCATGTGGTTACTTCTCCAGCAGCCTGATTGCCGTTGCTCCAGTTGCTACTTTCCCATGGGTCGAGACCTTTCCTTTGAAGGTTTACGGACCACTCGTGTTGCCATTCTTGGCGGTTTATGTTGTTTTGCTTATGGAGGCCATTGGTGACATCACTGCCACATGTGACGTGTCCAGATTGGAGGTTGAGGGTGAACAATTCGAGTCGAGAATCCAGGGTGGTATTCTTTGTGATGGTCTTAATGGTATCTTGTCTGGTTTGATGACGGTGACGCCAATGTCCACCTTTGCGCAAAACAATGGTGTTATTTCGGTGACGAAATGTGCCAACAGAAAGGTGGGTTACTGGGCCGCATTTTTCTTGATTATCATGGGTATCTTCGGTAAGTTTGCCGGCGCCATTGTGTCGATTCCAAAGACTGTGTTGGGTGGTATGACGTCGTTTTTGTTCACGTCTGTGGCTGTTTCCGGAATCAAGATTATTTCCACCACTGAGTTCACCAGAAGAGACAGATTCTTGTTGACTGCCTCGCTCTTGCCTGGTATTGGTGCTGCACTTGTTCCTAATTGGTTCTCTCACGTGTTCACCTACACTGGTGACAACAAGGCTTTGTCCGGGTTCATGAATGCCATTCAGTTGGTTATGCAGACCGGTTTCGCTGTGACTGGATTTGTGGGGTTGATTTTGAACTTGCTTTTGCCACAAGTTCCGGACGATGTTGAAGAAATCAATGAGGTTGTGTTGGAGACGGTGGGCTCTGCTGATGAGCACGCTTTGCAAACATATGCCAGCAAGGAGCAAAACGCATTCACCAGAACTAATATGAAGGAGTCTTCTTCTTCAGACCTTTAAAGACGGCTAAAACTTTTCAAACATAGTCTTTCTATTTCTTATATGTTATTTATTTCTTTGCACCTCTAGCTAATAGAATGATGTGATATTTTGTGCAAGTCTGTTCAAACTGTATGCTGATTTCATAACCAATTGCGAAAAGTTGTTCTTGCCAAAATGAGTTTTTGGTGTAATAGTTCTACTCATATTTTCTTGATGAATGGACAGTCACTGTATCTTTGATAGGAAAACATCGACAAAACCACCTTCAACCGAATGCACAAATATATCCTTATCACAGCATATGCATAATCATTTTTCTTTTAGTTTCTTTGGATTCACGGACCTATTCTTCTCATTTATTGGGTAAAATCTCCTTTTTCTTTGGCAAGCTTTTTTCCCCTTATTCAACAGAAGAACTTATGAACATCAGTATGCCTTCATTCTGTTGTTTTCACGAACGACCACGATAGCAGACCACCATTTTTCCTCTTCAATTTGCTTCCTGAAATGAAAGTAAATGAATCCAGCTTTAAAGAATCTTGGCTTGATTCTTTGGGGAAAATAATGGTTATCAATATCACTTCCTGGGACTGATATGCAGGAATTAATTACAACACCATTAACTTCCTAATTGCCAAAAGCATGTTAGTCTATTATAAAATATTTTAAAATCCTTTTCTCTTGTTCTTCGTGTTCTTCTTGAGTAAAGTCAGGTTTGAGTTTCAAAAGTCAGGTTTAAGTTTCAATTTTGTTTGCTGTAGCTATAGCACATGTGCCAGGGAATTCGGCCAAATCCGAGAGGTGCAGATTCGGCGATATCCGAGAAAACCAAAAAAAAAGATAACGATAAATATACATCACGAACAATCAAGAACCAAGATAAGATAATGCAAGATAATGTAAGATATTGGACGAGGCACAAGGCAAATTGTTTTCGGGAATGAGTCTCGGAATGGAAGGTTTCTGGTGCCCGTTTCTTTAAAAAACAGAATACTGACTAAAATTACTCATAAAGGTTAATGTTTACACCACGAAATAAGTTGGGTTAAAAAATATAAAGACACTGCACGTACCAAGTCCTTCGTGACATTCTTTCTGTTTAACAGAGCCTTTGCCATTGAAAAGAAAATCTACTCCAAACACGAAAACATATTAGTCTTTCCTTTCTTTTGGATCTCCCAGAGATGAAAAGATCCCGGAAATCAAGTTGGAATAGGTTAGTTAATACTGGAGTCTGTTGATAATACTACCAATGAAACTGTCAGGATCTTGCTTCGAACTAGAAAACTATGCCTGCCGGCTGTTTGATTATTTGAGAAGTTTGTCCATTCCCAGTTCTTTTCCCAGAGACTAGTATTAGAGGAAATATTCAAAACGTTCGGACATTAAACTGATGAAATTTTCTAATGAAATTACACCGAGTGCAACCAAGGTTCTTTTAGGAAGCAGGAATATCGGTTTTCTTCACAGTTTTCAACTCAGAAACAAACAAAAAGTGTTCTGTCTATTGTATAAGGCGAAGCAGATGAAATTCAGTTACTACGCTCTTCACTTTCTTAAGGGAAGAGTCAACATGATTCTATTGTCTTTGGGTTGAAATGATAGGCATCAAAGAGGATAGATTCGCCTTTAGACTTTTATCAAGTTATTTCTCTTCAAAAACATTCTACTGTTAAGCTCTTTGAAAAAGATTAAAAGATAACTTTGAGCAGAGTTTATCTTTTTCTGTAATTGAGATTATTCAGTAGTGCCATGTCCCAACTTTCTGAATATGTTTTTCAAGCTTGCAAAACCGAGAATCACTCAGCAAGCCCAAGGAAAACTTTCACCTTCACACGCTGTAATATTTCTATTACGTAAACTATATTGGGGGACACCAGTGAACGCTCGAGATATGATGTTTAGAGTACCCAGTTTTCTGTTAAACATGTTACGTCCTTGTAATATGTGAAACAGTTCACATTGTCTAATGACTGCTATTGATAAAAGATGTCCACTTTCGGTACTGGTTTTTCTTGAATGTGGTTGCAGATCTATCCAGTTCACCACTCTGAACCCCTTTTCTGATTACTTCAGTATTCCTTTGAAAAGAAGTCACTTTTCTACAATAATTCTTCAAAATGTGATAGCTATCAAATTTGTTGAAACTCCACAATTGAGCTCTATATTGAACCCTTAAAGTTTCTGTTGAATTTTGTATCTTGCAACTTCATAGAGGAACCCAAATGTAAAGTATTATTGTTGCAAAGTACCGCACTAAATGCTTCCAAAGTATAGAACTAATTATATACATTTCACATTGCCTTTTCTTTCAGAAACTCTTCTAAAAGAAAAAAAAAAAAAAAAAAAAAACTATTTTAAAAGAAAAATGGCTTGCTATGGATTTCCAAAGTAGGAATCCCCAAAAGTAATAGGACACATTTATGCGGGGACGAAATTGCGACTATTGCAGTGGCTGTTTCAAGCAAGACTTTCGTGTATTATGGCACAGTAAACATTTTAAATTCACCGCTCGTTGTTCTTTTTATCTTTTCTTTTTGTTCCTACTTCTCATAAGAACATATCCTTTCATGAAAAAGAAAAAAAGAAAAAACAAAACAAAACAAAAGGAAAGAAAAAAGAAAAAAAACCTTCTCCCATGTCCTCGTGCTCGCCTAACAACACCATTTCTACACCAATGATCAGCTACCCATGAATCAAAAATCCAAAAATTTCTTGGTACCACACCACTAATGGACAGTGAAAGAAATATCTTAACAAACTGATTCTGGCGGGGTAAATAATATGAAAATTAAACGGGGTCATCTTCCCTAGCATCGGTGATTTCCTCCACACTATAATCACGTTCTCTCGCGTGCCTCGGATCGCATTGCCTATTCTGGACCCACAACCGGCCTCATGAACGTCGCACTTCCTCGGTTTTCTTCTAATCGACGGAATATCTGTGACACGTTAGAAAACATCGTTTTATTCTATATAATTGACTATCGCTGGTAATAAATATTGTTTCGCCTGTCATATACCAGCTCCATTGAAGCATCGACACGTCCACATCTAGAGAAGTTGAGGAATCCGCGTAGTTCCAATTGTGGTGTCTAACATCCAAAACACCTCAAAACACCTCAAAACACCACGGAACTTCAACTCTTTTGCATTTTAGAAAAATATGGAAATGGTGGGAATTGCACCTCCACTCGGTCGCAAGCGTCGACAAAACATACCCATCACGATACTATTGAAGCTCAATAAAACGTTGAAGAAATCATTGTTTTCTCGGAAATTTTACCAGGAAATCAATGATAAGGTGCTTGCAAGCACGTCGAGTCTTGACGCATCTTTATACTTCATATGCTACTTCACGCTTTTATTGAGCTCTGTCTTGAACAACAAAGACAAAATCTTGGCATTTGTCCATGCCCAAAAAACAAACTTGATAAGAGTGGTCGACTCCTTCTTCTTGAAAGCATCCAACAAGTATCTACTTCCGCGTACTGATCGCTTTGAAGCGTCTTCACCGTCTTCTTCAGATGAATCAGAAGAGAGAGAACTCATCAACACAGAAAAGCCCATCTCGAAAAGTGGACCCACGGCCAGTTCGGCCTCAAATTTAGCAGTCCACTTAAAAGCCGTGTCCTCTTACATCTCAGACTATCGTATCTTCAATCGATTGGTAGAAGCCATCAAGTACATGCCTTGGATAATTGACGAGTTTTCTGCGCTAATGAATCCGGTGCTGATAGTCCCACTATTAGACCGGTTGGTCAACTTGGCCCAGGCATTAAATTGTCTCGTACTCGAACTTCTTGAGAACGTGGGCTGGTTAAGTGAACACAATTGGATAGGCACCAATAATAACGATTACTGGAGTATGGAAACTTACATATGGAGTTCGAGAGTATGGGGTGCATATATTGCTGTCGAGATCATCGAACTTCTCAGGAGATACCCCGCATCAAAGCGGGATAATGATTGGCGCATCAAACTCTTTACCCAAGCAGTCCAAGTCCCCCTCGTGCTTCACTGGTCGCTTTATGGCGGTTGCTTATCCCCATTCTGGGTAGGTCTCTGTGGATCAGGGGCCTCCTGGTTTGGTTTCAAGAATGTCTTAGATTCCATAGATTTATCATGACCCCCGCGAAATTCTCAATAAATATTCATTAATTCGCCGTTTGGGTGCTTCCTGTAGAAACCGGCTTGCTCTCGTTTCTCTCCAATTGCCGAGAGCGGTCAAAGTATAAGTTGGGGTGGGTGATGTGCAAATTCTCGGGCTTGGATGACCGCTCCATCTGCTGCTTGTGGGTGATCTCGAACACTTTAGTGCACGCAACGGTGAAATCGTTTTTACTGACGTCGTCCATAATTCCGTTGATCTCATGCGGGTCCCTGATCCCCATTTCGTTCAAGTTACCCACAAGCAGCTCCATAGGTAAGTCCCTATATGGACATCCATGGTATTCGCCACGCTGTGGTCTCTTTTTGGAAAGGATAGTGTTGCAGTCATATGGCTTATAATTCACCCTGCTTCCTTCCAACCCGTAAATGTGTCTAATGTTGTACCTGTACTCCTTATTGAACGAATCCATGCTCATTTTCCCCGACTTGGTAAATTCGTTAGACCAAAACTTCAACGCTTCGTCAACATTTAAGCCAATTCCCTTCAAAAACAACCCAAATTGTTGACGACCATCATATTTCAAGTGCGAATTTAGCTTCATGTTTCTTTGAAGGTGGGTAGCACAAAGTGGGTAGTGCTTGTTGATCTGTGGAGTGGAGATCGAGACAGCAGTAATATCGGAGGAATTCTCGTCTCCAAAATTCTCATACTGGATGCTGGCAAAGTTCTTCGAAAGGTTGTTGAGAAGAGGAAGCAACCGATCGTCATCCTCGATTCTGGGAATTGCCCGAAGCGTTTTGAGCAAAGCCAGTGATAGCAGGTCGTGAAAGGCAGCCGACAACAAGCTCACCTGAAGCGCCGATGGGATGTAAGCGTACCCGTGGTACATGTATACCTGTCTCAGAGCTACTAACTGGGGCACTTTCTCAAACGGCAATTTGATGAAAGATTCTTTGTCTCTGATGTGCAGTTTCAACTGTTCCGTGGTAAGGGAGTTACCATCAATTTCGATCATGAGCGCAGTTCTAATCGTGGGTCCTGAAGCAGCATACAAACTGTCGATGAGGTCGAGTTTCTCATTCTTTTCAATGTATTCCCACTCCAATTTTGCGATGTTGGCTTTGACAAAGTCTTTCCGCTCTGAGACCGGGAGCATGTTGTACCTAATTCTAAAAAGAGTAGCCTCATTCTTGGTGAATTTCTTTCTAAGCTCTTCGGTGCGACAAAACACTAACCTTAAAGTGTAATGGGAATAGTAGTCCTTGCGGCGCTCGGCGATAATGTTGGTGTCCATAGAAGAGGAAGCGCTCGAGGGAGAAAGAGGTAAGAACTTAAGCAAAAGCGGTTTGATGATGGCTTCGATTTCCTTGAACAGCTTTGATCTAGCCAAACACGACTCGATCTCAATCAAAATCTTCAACCGGTCGATTGCCCAGGATTCAAACTCCTCCAAAGTGATTTCTTCAAGAGGTGGAGCGTCGTAAAATGAAAGACGTGACTGGTAAGCGGTCTTGGACGCGTCTTTATACAAGGCGACATCCTCAAAGTGCTTCCTTCCCGCAGTTACTCTTTTCGTTTGTCTAATCATTGAGTTGTGAGTTGTTTTCAATAAAAATGATGATGGCAAACAAAAAAAAGAAAAAAAGAAAAAAGAAAAACAATCAGTGTTATAGGACCGCAGTGGTGCACTTACTCTCCGTACTTCGAAAGAGATGAATTTTGTGCGGTTTAGGTGTTGGGAAAACGCGTACGCGTGTATGCTGGATCTGATACAAGACGAGTAAGAGGTACTGAGGTGCTGAGTCGCCCATGTAGAAACGCCAATAGTAATCAGCCCAATCAAAAGAATAATGGTAAAGATAAGAAAAGTTTGTTATTGTGACGAAAGATCTGAAGGCCTTCGTTTTCCTCGTTTTCAACATTGCTTTCTCAACATTCTTTTCAAGATGGAAAACAAAAGTATGTATTGTTTTCTCTTGCTACCCGCACTCAGACCATGCTAATCCAAGCCAAGCAGTTTATACCAGTCCTCGGCGCGTCTGTTGGGCATACTCAAGACGCTTCCATAAAAGCACAAAGAGCACAGCCAGGGGAAATAAAAAAATCCAGCTTCTAAACAAAAAGAGTACAGCTGAATTAATCCCTCCGCATGCCCCTTATTTATACTATTTTTTACCCCGCACTGGTACAAAGACCAAAAAAAAAAAGTATAAATACGGGGGCTCCCGCAGCTTTCTCGGCTCGAGTCCCTAATAGTTTTTACAGCCAAACGTGCGCTCGGTCGGGAGTATGCATGTGTGCTGCGAGACAGAAGAGAGCAAAGAATTCTAAATAGATGGACCCCCTTTGTTTGATTACCTCCAGTTCTCTCAATATCCTCAAGATACGCTGCCTGATAGCAGACCGTCTACAGGGCCGTACTAACACTGGCAGGAATACTTTCATGAGGAAAGACCACCTCATTTTTGGTGGGCAGTTTCAAAGATTGTTTCTTAAATAAATTTACTAAATCACAAATGAAAGAAGGAAAAGAAAAAAAAAGTAAGTTTTACCAAAGGAAGCAATTTTGCACTCGAGTTATAGCATTCCCGCTTTTCGTTCTTCTTGAGCGCTCCTGGGTTAAGGCCAGCTTTTCTCGATCCTGGTGGTGCCGCGCGGTCTATACAAGACAAATCCCACCAAAGCGAGAAAACCCAACGAGAAAAAGTGGCCACCTTACAAAATCCATCCAGCAACTTCTTTTCCGCCACCATGTCTGACGTCGTAATCGATGCTGCTGCGTTCTTCAAGCGGATCTCGGTCATCCAGAAAAACCTCGCAACAAATGAACAAAAGTTCGCCAGTCTTTTGTTCTTGCTGGGTACCAGAGATGACGAGTCCACCTATAAAAAATCCACCGTGTTACAACTCTGGCTTCTAGGCTATGAGTTTGCCCATACTTCCATCTACATTGACCAGGAAAAATGTATCATGATCACCAGTGAAGGTAAGGCTAAACACGTCAAGCCATTAGTCACCTCCCTGTCCTCTGGCTCACTGAAATTTGAAGTCTGGACAAGAACTAAAGATCAGGACCATAACAAGAGCCTATTTACCAAGTTGGCCGATGAATTGAAGGCAAAATCCTCGGAATCACTGCCTGTTGGAATCATTACCAAGGACCAGTTCAAAGGTAAGTTCATTGAAGAATGGACCGAGATTTCCAAGCCATTGAACTTGCCGGTGGCTGATGCGGCTCTTTTCGTGTCTGAAAGCATGGCTTTGAAAGATGCCGACGAGTACCGCGCCACCCTGATGGCATCTAAAGCCTCAGTCGTGATGATGGACTCTTTTGCTAACGACATGATGGAATTGGTGGATAACGAGACTAAGACCACCAATGTTGACATTTCCGACAAACTCGATAAGAAAATCGACTCCAACAGATGGTTCACCAAGTCCGCTTTGGGTAAGAAAAGTTTACAGTCCAACAAGGACTTTGATCCTGAGCTTATCGATTGGTGCTACACACCTATTGTGCAAAGCGGTGGTGAATACGATTTGAAACCCAGTGCTTTGTCGACAGAAAAGCGTTTTGTCGGCGATGGCACCATTCTTTCCTCTTTGGGTTTACGTTACAAAAACTACTGCTCTAACATTGCTAGAACTTTCATGATTGATCCTTCACCCGGCATGGAGAACAACTACGATCTTCTCTTGGAATTGCAAGATCACATTGTGAAGACTTTGTTGCGTGATGGAAAATCCGCCAAGGACGTTTACGAGGGGGCAACTGCTTTCATTAAGTCCAAAAATGCCGACTTGGTGGCCAACTTCACCAAAAACGTCGGTTGGTTGACCGGTATTGAGTTCCGTGATTCCACTCTTATTTTGAACCAGAAGACCGAAAGAAAATTGGTCAATGGCCAAATCATTTCATTGACAATTGGTTTCAACAACTTGGTCAATGAATCCGCATCAAACCCAAAGTTGAAGAACTACGCTTTGCTTCTTACCGACACTTACAAGGTTGGTGAAGGCGAGGCAATTTCCTTAACCAATTACCAAAAGGCCAGAAAGGAAGTTACGTTTTACTTTAAGGAAGATAACAAGCTGACCAAGGTCAAGGCAGAAAATGGTGAGCGGAAATTGAAGTCCGAGAAGGACAGCACAATCGAGAAAAAGTTGGCTATCAACGAGGCAAATTCCAAAATCTTGAAATCCAAATTGAGAAACGAGGGTGCTGCTGCTGATGACGTCAATGCTGAAAAGCTCCGTCAAGACACCCAAAGAATCTTACACGAGAGGCGTGAACAAGAAGGTTTGGCCAGATTCTCCAAGGCCGATGCCACTGACGACTCTGAGTTGAGACCTATTTTCAAGAGATACGAGTCTTACGTCAGAGAATCACAAATTCCAAGCAACGTCAAGGATCTCAAGATTCACATCGACTACAAAAGTCATACAATCATTTTACCTATTTGCGGAAGACCAGTTCCTTTCCACATCAACTCTTTTAAGAACGGCTCCCAAAATGAAGAAGGAGACTACACATATTTGAGATTAAACTTTAACTCACCGGGAGCAGGTGGTGCTAACTCCAGAAGAACTGAGTTGCCTTATGAAGATTCCCCAGACAATCTGTTTGTGAGATCGATCACATTTAGATCGCGCGACCGCCAAAGAATGATTGATGTTTACAAAGCCATTCAAGATTTGAAGAAGGACAGCGTAAAGAGGGAAGCTGAGAAGAAACAATTGTCCGACGTTGTTACTCAAGGCAATTTGATTGAGTTGAAGGGCTCAAGAATGAAGAAGTTGGAGCAAGTGTTCGTCAGACCCACTGCTGACACAAAGAAGATTGGCGGTGTGTTGCAGATTCATGAGAATGGTTTGCGATACCAATCATCTTTCAGGGCCGATCAAAGAGTTGACATTTTGTTCAGCAACATTAAGCATTTGTTTTTCCAGCCCTGTAAAGAGGAACTTATTGTCATTATCCATTGTCACTTGAAGAGCCCGATTATGATCGGAAAGAGAAAAACTCATGATGTCCAATTCTACCGAGAAGCAAGTGATATGGCTTTCGACGAAACTGGAGGACGTAAGAGAAGATACAGATATGGTGATGAGGATGAATTGCAACAGGAGCAAGAAGAAAGAAAAAGAAAGGCCATGTTGGATAAAGAGTTCAAGAGCTTTGCCGAGTTAATCAGTGATGCCTCAAGAGGAGCTATTGACTTGGATATTCCATTCAGAGAATTGGGATTCCAAGGTGTGCCTTTCAGATCTGCCGTCTTCTGTATGCCCACAAGAGATTGTTTAATTTCGTTGATCGACCCTCCATATTTGGTTGTGACATTGGAAGAAATCGAAATCGCCCATTTGGAGCGTGTTCAATTTGGGTTGAAGAACTTTGATTTGGTGTTTGTCTTCAAGGATTTCCTGAAGCCAGTTGTGCACATCAACACAATCCCAATGGAGTTGTTGGAGGATATCAAGAACTGGTTGACCAATGTGGACATTCCATTCAGTGAGGGACAAATGAACTTGAACTGGGGTGCGCTTATGAAGACAATTAATTCTGATCCTTATGCTTTCTTCTCCGATGGTGGATGGCGTTGTTTGACCGGTGATGGTGAGAGCGAAGAGGAGTCTGAAGAAGAAGAGTCTGAATTTGAGGCTTCGGATGAAGACCCCTCGGACGAGGAAGTCGACAGTGAAGCAGACAGTGAGGACGCGTACTCCTCGGACGGGTCTGAAGGAAGCGGAAGTGGCAGTGGAGAAGAAGAAAGTGACGAGGGAGACGACTGGGATGAGTTGGAGAGAAAGGCGGCCAGAGATGACAGTAGACGTGGCCGCGAGTAAAGAGAATAGTAAAACTGGGCCCGTAGACATGTTTTTGTTAGTATTATCTGGATCGCACTACTGTAAAGGGACATCTACCCATAAATAGGAAAGCACGGTTTAATGAATGCTACCGATGAGCTTTTTTCTAAAAAAAAAATCTTTTTCCTTTACTTTTATTGATTTTTTACTTTTCTTTTACCTCTCGGTTGGTTAAAACCATTATCAACCTATGGAGCTATCAATGACATAAACCCTGTGGATTACCATTGCAGAATGATTTTAGACCTCGGCTACTGGAGCCTCGCGTCAACAGGATCTCCCCCACCTGGTGCACGGGTGTCGCGCCGTGGCCGTTGGCTCGCTCCAAAAAAATACTTTAGCCAGGCAATCTCCCTCTATATACGACACGCTCTTGACGCAAAATCTGATTGTTTTTTCTACTTGAATTTCCAGCAAACCAAAGCTTCGTATTTTCGAGACTTCATATCATTATCTAATCCAGAAAAGTCTTTATTTGTCTTTTCTATTCCACCCTCTGGTAGTTTTTTGTGATTTCCACACCGCGAAAAGCCTACCTAACAACAACCCCCTATTGATCTAGATTGCTTAGCCGTTGGACGCTTTAAAGTACTTTGAAACCAACAGAAGCGTTTGAGACTAGTGTTAGTTGATACAGCCAATACCTCAAGAAATTCAAAGAAAGGTTTTCCCATATAAACAAGAAAAATGAGCGATAACACTGACGACTACTCGTATGACTACGAATACCTCTACAAAATCGTGTTGATTGGCGATTCCGGTGTTGGGAAATCGAACTTGTTGTCCCGTTTCACGCGTGACGAGTTTAACTTGGAATCAAGATCTACCATCGGCGTTGAATTTGCCACAAGAACGTTGGAAATCGACGGAAAACGTGTCAAAGCACAGATTTGGGACACCGCAGGTCAGGAACGTTACCGTGCAATCACATCGGCATACTACCGTGGTGCCGTGGGTGCTTTGATCGTTTACGATATCCTGAAGACAGAATCATACGAGTCGGTATCGCGCTGGTTGAAAGAGTTGAAGGACCATGCCGATGCCAACATCGTGATTGAATTGGTGGGTAACAAATCCGACCTCGACCACTTGCGTGCGGTGCCAACAGACGAGGCCAAGAGCTTTGCCACCGAAAACAGCTTGTTGTTCACCGAGGCCTCGGCGCTTTCTTCAGACAATGTTGACTTGTCCTTCCACCAGTTGTTGAAGAACATCTACGAGATGATTAGCAAGCACCAGTTGGACACCAATGAGAACGTGCTGTCGGCCAAGCCGAGAAACGGCCCCACGATTTCTTTGACGCCTGCGCCGCAGGAAAAAAGAGGTAAGAACTCATCCTGCTGTTAATAGTGCTTTCATAATTCATGGAAAAGAAAAGCGAGAAAGAACGAAAAAAAAAAAATTAAAAAATAAACATAAACGCAACTGCTTCGTGGTTATGGGATGTTCAGAGCTCAGAGACTAATGAAACAAGCTTGACGCGTGTTTTCAGCTGTCCCAAAAGCTCGTCCTCAGATTATTGGGCTACTAATTTCTTGGATTGGTGGGTTTATGAATTCATGGATTTATGGGGGCATTTCTACTTTTTTATGTATCTACGGGAACGCGAGTGATGATTCATCGCTATGTCATTTCTGAACTCAAGCCTTGACGTTGGCGACAGAAATATTGTTTCCATTTCGTGTATATCTATAGTACAAGCTTCAACCAGTGTGAAATCTTCAATCTCCAATCTCCAATCTCCAATCTTCAATCTCCAATCTCCAATCTTCAATCTTCAATCTTCAATCTTCAATCTTCAATCTTCAATCTTCAATCTTCAATCTTCAACTCTCCAACTCCTCCAATGCATCCTTCTCTTCTACTTCTTCACTGGCCCTCTTAGCCTAGAAGCTTGGCCCGTCGGTTTCAAAGGCTTCGATACGCCTTTCCCCTGTTTCAAAAGCGAGAGTCTCTTCTTAATATCCGCCGTTGGTCCACTGATGATGGTCACATTCACCACCTGCTCCCCGCGCAAAATGATGAGCCCCAAAAACCGTTTTTCTTCGGGAATCTTCACCTGACCATCGACCTTATGTTTTGCCAACTCACGGTACGCCTTTTTTGTGACACGAGATTCCTCGGTATCGGCTAAAACAAGGTTCATGTGCTTGTCGAATGCCAAAAGCTGACCGGCAAATGTGCGCCCATCTAGAATCGACACCTTGAGTCTATAGTTGATGAGGTCTGCCATCTTTGTTTTTTTCGAGACTGTGGCCATTTTCAAATATGTTTTGGGAAAGATTCTGGGGTTTAGTCGTGTTGTTGGGGATTTATGGGGTGCTTCAGGTGGATGCAATTATCACTAGTGTGCCCTGGATGAGTGCATCATGTGCGGTATAAAGCGGTCGTGCGAAGTACAATTATGGGTTGGTAGGGGGCAACATTTTCAAAGACTTGAGTCTTGCTCTACCGCATGGAAAGGGTATCACTTATTAGGCCATATAATCCTTCGCTTGTGGTATTGATTTGTGGTGTATACTTGTATTGACTTGTGGTGTATACTTCAATTTAGAAAATAATACGGGCTTTTCCTCTTTAGGTCGGTCTTACTTTCAGGAATAATGGTAAATCCTAAGTTTCATAGTTTATAGGTTTTTTTTTTTTGAATAATTTATACTAAAGTCCGGCCTACCTTTGCTTTTCCCAATTTTGAATATTGAACAACAGTGAAATACATGTAACGGAAAACACCCATAAAAAATCAAAAGCAGGGAAAACACAATCCAATAATCACTAGTTGTCTTTATTAAAAGGGCGGTAATCCATAAATTCTTTCCTCATATTTTACTTACTGGTTCATCCAAGAAATAAATGCCACCACCATCTTTCATCTGAGCAGAAATGAGGAGAAAAGAATGGTCCAACAAATGTAGGCAGTAAAGCGTTCAAAATTTGCTTTTGCGATTGAAAAAAACTTCCCAAAATAAGTAAAGTTAAAGAGAAAATTAGATTTTGATGACCCTTGATCAAAAATTTCTGTACTTATCTTTTTTATCAACATTGTTGATCTTTTCTTCTTGTTCGGACTCCATATTGGCCGGACGCCGAGAGCAAAGCCAGGAACCAAAAAAGGCCCACCCAAAAAGGCCCACCTAAAAAGGCCCTGGATCAGAAGCAACTTCGGAGTGCGCGCATGAACGCCAATGAACGAGAATGGTTCCACGAGCACCGCGCTCCATACATAAAGCCACACATGTCCTCAATTCAGCTTGTTTATAGTTACCACACCTATACTATTGTTCTTGGAATATACCAAACAATTTGGAACACTCTTTCGAATTTTTCTTTATTCCTTTTAAAACTGGATCAAAAGAAAAACACAAACAAAAGAGCTTAAAAACGAGGGAAATTCAAAAGTTAAACCAACACAACCTTGATCGTAACAATGGCTGAAGACAACAACGGAGTCAAGAACAACACAATTGAGCAAGCCACCGAGCTTGTGACTACGAGTGTACCTGAAGCAGTAACACAGCCCGGAAAGTCGGAAGTTTCAGAGGCGGAAACTGGCGCAATTGCACAGAAAGAGACCGAAAATGAATCCACTGAGGCCCCAAAGGGAGAGGTCGATCCAGAAGTAGTTCAGGCATTAGGACAAGTGAAACACCGCGTAGACAGACTCGAGGAAAAGAAGCAGGAGCTGAGCAGAAAGAGAAGAAGACGCCAATATGACGATGCTCCAAAGGAAGAGCCTGAATCGGAAGATGGAGAGGATGATGATGACGAGAAGGATGGTAAATTAGGAGAAGAAAACGATGAAGATGAAGATGACGACGACGACAACTTAGGTGGTGTGGATGCTTCCAACATCATTGCTGGTGGCAGAAGAACCAGAGGTAAAAAGATCGACTACAAGAAGGCCAACGAGGAGGTACCACTTCCTGATGATGACGACGAGGACGACGAGGAGTTTGAGGACAAAGGAGAAGACGATGAATAAATGCCTTCAATCTCGAGCAATCCCGGCCTTTTCACCATCAGAGGTTGACTGCACTCGTCAAGAATCCAAAATTCACTTTCAATACAGTAAGGCATTTGTTGCACTAGGCTGATTTGTATTGTATCTCTAAAAGAACCAGGCCCTAAGGACATTTTAAAAAAAATTCAAAAAAAAACTAAAAAAACAGAAACATTTTGAAGTATGGGAACGTCGCTCCTCTCCAAACAAAGAGGAGTCGAGCCCAAAGATTAAAAAAGGAAAAACAACATTAAAACACATCTTGTTTTGGAACAACGATTTCGATAAAAAAAGGAACAAGAGAATCAGACAAAGACTCAGCCATGCTCTTTCATTATACGATGATGAAAAGAGTACAACATAAAGCCCAAGTCATCCTTCTCTTGCGAGTCTAGTATGTGGCCAAGCAGTTATAGTACGGGTTCGAGAAGCCGTTGTACATGGAGTCCATGCGTGGAGGACCCGACGCGTAAGTGGGGGGTCCGTATGCCCAGATCGACTGCTGTTGTGGGTACGGAGCATACGGGCTTGGGCGCAGATTGTAATGGAAGTTTTGCGAGGCAGGAGCGTTCCAGTCTTGCGAAAACTTGATTGGAGACGCAGCCACCGGCGAAGAGTATCCATAAAGTGACGATGATCTCGTCGACTCATAAACCGGAGACGATGGAACAGATGAAAAGTTACCATACGTGTCTTGGGCCATGGCCGACGAGGTGGTTGGATTGTAATGGGAGGCTTGGAAACCGGAAACCCATGGGCGCAGAGCTTGTTTTTGCACCCACGAGGTCCAGCATTCTTCCAAAGTCTCGATATTCAGTTGGAAGTTGACAACATTTAAGTTCCAGTTGACGGCAGCCAACCAGGCTTTCTCCGTGGAGTTGAGGACATCGATCTTAACGCCACTAGCACCGCACCATGATTTATTGGTGAAGGTGTTGTCGTCGTTGAACTTATTAGCCAACACGAAAGCGACAACCATCTTAACAAAGATATCCAGGTCCTGCAAGCTGACGCTAGGGCCACTGGAATACCTCTGATTGATGTACTCTAGGGCAATAATGATGGTTGATTTTGGCAAGCGAGTTGCGTGCAAAATGGCCACAAACGATGCCTCAAACTCCTTGGTTGGGGTCCGACTTTGACCTAGCATGCCAAAACTACACCAGCAGATAAATGCGGCCATGGTGGCAGGGTCATACTCCAAAACAGCACTAATACCCCCCGACGCAGCCGCAGCCGCAGATGGAGCAGGTGCGGGTGCGGGGTTTTGGGAAGGGCCTTGCGGCTCAGGTACATATGGGACCGAATAAATTGGTGGCTGCATGTAATGGGGCGCTGGAGGCGGAAATGGAAGCTGAAATGCTCCTGGATTACCATAGATTGGCGTGGCGTAGTTTGGGTATGGAAGATACCCATTCAGCGCAGACGCGCGGTGGCCAGAAGTGCCAATAGGATAATATGTCAGGTACATTGGCGAGGGGAAAAACACAAAGAAAAAGGCGAAACGCACGCGTCAACGATCAGCGGTTAAGTATTTCGAGTCTTTTTTTTGCTTGGGGTTCTCCTTTGTTTTTCTTCCTTCCTTTGTTTGTTTCCTTTCGTCTTTGGGTCACAAATAGGGGCGCCAAAGGTAGAGGGTATCAGGGTACTAATGAAAGCACCTAAACCAGCAGAAAAGGTGAGACAACCAGAAAAGAAAGTCAAGAAGTGGATTTGAAATTTGAGCCGAGGAAGTAGCACGAGGCACTCGGGTTCTCAGGCAGCACAGGACGAAGTCTTAATGAAAAGCTCGATTCCGTGTGGCTTGCAAAAGATCAAAAGATAAGGGTTTTGTAGGGTGTGAAAAAAAAGTCACTTCCTTGTGAAATTTTTCTTTTAAAGTCTGGACGAACAGAAAAAAAAAAGCGAGAAAGCGAAAAAAGAAAAAAAAAAAAAAAAAATAATAATGTCCTGCGTGGGCCGAGGGCGAGGCTCTGCGACGGAAATTACCCACCGGAGCGTCCATAAGTGGTCAACTTTGTACGATGGGGAAGCGGAAATATTTGTGAACACAAGTTTTTCTTCAAATGCAAGTTTCGATAAACATATTGCATTTTGAAAAGAAAGAGAGTTGAAAAACCCCGAAAGAAAGCAAAGGAAAACTGGTACCTCCTCCGTCGGGTTTGCCCATGTGCTAGTTTCAACACACATGTTAAATGTATGCCGCCAATCTTGTTCATGACGCACTGCACAGAGGGGCATACATGGGCTCATCCATGAAAAATTCTCAGTCATGTGGTGAGTTTTTTTTGCAGAATTTTTCATTTTTTTTCTTCTAATGCTTAAAGTTTCATCTGCGAGTCATTACTGGAGCTGGGTACGATGCAGTTGTTACCTTATTCAAGAAATTCGAACACAGGAAGGTACGAGTGAACGACGAATGTAATTCGTTCAATTTTATACTTCATTTTTCTTATGGTTTTTCTTTCTTTGTTTCTCTTTGTTTCTCTTTTTTTTTTTTCTTCTTTGTATGGTTGTTGGTTCGGGAAGAAATCCACTGAAACTAATTTTAGCTTGCTATTCTTTTGCATTGTGAGTTAAGTCACTTGTGAAAAAGAATAGAATCGGCAAAACTAGAATGCAAGAAAAAGAAATTGTCCCTCCTCCAAGGGCCGGTACCTAACAAGGGGCGTCCAGCGGACAAAAAAGATTTTTTTTTTTTAATTCCTTTTACGCTTCAATTTTTCGTAATCGGATGCCCCGCGAGACCAGAAAATGAGCAAGGCCCGACGATGGGGCGAGGTTTCGGGGAAACGGGGCATAAAACTTCTTTGGCAATTTGCAATTATGGACCATTCTGAAATTGGAAAAGCAAAAGAAAAAAAAGAAAGTGTTCTGAATCATTGTTATTACTATGTTTTTCTGTCTCGTTTACATTGAAGATTTTCTGGTTTGCTGCTTGATCGTTTGCTTTTGCTTTTCTTATTTTTAGCTTTTTTTCTCGTTTCATATTCTCCCCACCCCGGGCCGCCTTCTACACACCATCACCTGCTCGCAGTACAGTCATCACCTGCTCGCAGTACAGTTTGCTCTGGCAATAAAAGCAGGCATCTCCATAGAACAATTGTTTTCATTTGTTCATTTGTTCATTTTCTTATTATTTCATTTTTTCATGAGAATGAAAAAATTATTTCAACAAAAAACCCCGGTGTGTGTAATGCAAATATTTCTGTTCTGAACATCACCATTCCCCCGCTGGTGGGAAAGGCGCAAGCAACCATTGATTGCCACTTCGCAACCAAGGCTTATGATCGCCCAGAGCAAAGGAGAAAGTACGAAAACAAGTAAAATACGACACTACGAGATATCCGGTCTTGCCAATTTTGCAAAGAAACGGTGGTGAAAATTTGGGAAGTTCAATTTGCGAAATTTTCATCACCTTTGTCACCACTTGGCACCGAAATAACTGGATAAGTGTACCTCCACCAGAAATCAATTTCTGGTCTGTTGCCTGGTGCTCGTGCTGTTTCCCCCAGGCGATAAGAATGCACTTGGCCGGGCGGGCGTCGGCTGTGGACTGAAGTGGCAAGCAAAGGTAAAGAGTGCATATAGTATATATAAAGTGGATGAACGAAATTAGCTTCCGTAGTTTGAAGCTCGTATCTGCCTTCACTCCTTAATTTATTTATTTATTTATTTCTTTATTTCTTTATTTATTTCTTTATTATTTCTTTCGTTTTTCTTTTTTCTTTTTTGCTATACTGTAATCGCTTCGCTTGAGTCAATGCTCATATCGCTTTAAATCTCATGTCGCTTCAAATCATGTGCGCCATAGATTTTACCCATATACTTTACATGTAATAGATAATCTTGGACTGAAAAAATCAAACCATTTTTTTGTGTTTCAGCAGTGTTTCTACTTACTAAACTTTACTGGCAAAACCATCCTTATTATACCACATGGCATGTCCCCAGTCATTTTTATGTCTATAATACATACCAAGTTATAACCCAATTAATTAATGTATTCAAATGTTACCAAACAAAACCTAACCATAATATCAAAAAATAGCCATTAAAACACTCTATAATTGCTTGAAAGACAGCACGTGTAATAAATAATTATTCTCTTCTCAGAGCCAGCAAGGGCTTGGCATCTCCCGCCTGGCCAAAGTTGAACACCGACCGGATCGGTGGAAGCACGGTGCCGTTGACGGCAATACTCTCATCCTGTTGCTCAAATTTCGATTTCTGCGTCTCCAACTTACTGATGAGATGAAATGAGTTAATGCCCTTTTCACTCATCGCCTGCGGCTGCAATGGAGGTGAGTGCGACGGCGTCTGCAACGGCGTCTCATTTGGCGAGATGATGAACGACGCAGTTTCCCGACTAGGCGGTTGTATGAGCGTATTATGTGAAGACGACGACAGGCCGCCCGACTGGTCCAGGCCTTTTACGGGCGCCGTAGTATACAAATTGACAGACGACTGTGTCGGTGAGTTTGGACGTGACTTTTTCACCGGTTGAACGAACTCCAAATTGAGCTGGCTCAGTGACGCCTGCCGCGGCACGCTTGTCTGAGAGTTTGCGGATTTGAGCGGCGTCATTCTTTGAAGTTGCGATAGAGAATGGAGCGACGTGAGCGAACCGCTCGACAGACTCTGTTTGATCTTGTGCACGGACCCCGACGAAGGCGCCCGTTTCTGGAAGTACTCTTGGAGGTTGGAGAACGATGGTGGAACATTGCGCAACGCCTGAGTTTCGGGCGAGTTGGTGAGTGATTGCGCTGAAGAATCGTCCGTAGAAGGTCCGTTATTGTGTGAAAACACCTGGCTATGGGTTGAGGCAATCGAAGTCTGGCTCTGTGATTTATGGAGGTCGCGCTCGTCTACAGATTGCCCCGTATTAGTTCCCCCTAGTTGTCCGTGTTGTCCATGTTGTCCATGCTGTCCATTTTGTCCTAAAGCGGATGAATGTGGCTGAGGGGCTAGTCTTTCTGAGGACATGGCCCGGCCTAGATTACTGCGAGGCGTAAAGTTGAAGTGGAATGGTGCCTTCTCGGTGCCGCCATGCTGTGCTGGGAACTGTGAAGCGTGTGAAGAGTGGTTTGCGCCTGTTGGAGAGGACGGAATCGAAAAAACAGCCGGGGCTTGTTGACGGGAAAAAGGCGGCAAAGGGGCCACAGGGGCCTGCGGAGGCACGTTTGCCGCCGAAAGGTTCCGGAAGTTGGGCACACTCTGGACGTTCTGTAGTCCCTGCGGAGCCTGCTGTTCTTGTGGGGGAGCAAGATTTTGACTGCCATTGACATTGTGCATTTGTGGAATGTTCTGGATGCTGTGTACGGCGTGAATAAAGGGTCCCTGAGGGTGCTGGAAGTTGGGGACACTTTGGACAGTCGGGAGGGCCGCCAAACCGGGGCCGTTGGCCATATTGGACATGTTCTGGCCCGCAGAAACGCCAGCAGTAAACACTTGACCCTGGGGCGGCGCCTGCGCTTGCTGAACTGGGATTGCTATGGTTTGTCCGGGCGCCATAAGCCCACCGGGACCGTGCTGGACAACGTATACTGGATACCCCTGGCCCGTATAGTAGTGAGGGGCGCCATTTCCATCAAAAGTCACGGGGATTGCCGTAACAGGCATGGTCAGCATGGTATATGGCTGGTCAAGGTTGCCGTCGTCAAGACGGTTGCCCCTTTTTCGTGAACTAGGGTTATTATGGATACGCAAGTGCCGGGTCAACTCGTCCAGGCGAGAAAACCGCTTTGTACACCCGGGGAAAGTGCACCGATGGGGCTTTTCGCCGGTGTGGGTACGGATATGTCTGGTCTGATGCTCGAGCCGGTGGAATGCCTTATCACACATGGTGCATTTGTATGGACGGTCGTCCTTTGGCTTCGGTTCGGGCAGTTGTGCGGTTGACATTGTATATTTTTGGATTGGTCTTGTGTTTGTAAATGATCAACTGGCGGTTACCAAAATATTGTTCTTATGGATGGTGCAGTTTTTGGTGCAGTTTAGGGGTATTGTCAAGGGGTACTGTAAATGATGACCCTTTTTGATGAGGAAAATGTCGTTGGACCGTGTCAAATGTATTCACCCTTCCGTACCACTGTACGATTACCCGAGTTTGAGTTGTATGAGAAAGTATAACCAAAAGAGGCGTTGTTTTTCCTAATTTTTTTCTTGATGTTTTTGTCGCCTTTGCCTTGCCTTTTTTGCGATTGAATATCGCCCACGAAGATGAAGAAGAAGGAAAAGTAACTAAAATGAGCAAACGAGGCTTTTCTCAACTAATGTCCCGGCAGCGCTACCCTTATATGACGTGAGACGGTAGAACAGCGAAAAAATAAAAAAAGAAAACCGAACAAGAAAAGCAAACTCAAAGAAAGAGTAAAATAAAAATAAAATAATTTTAAAAAGAGGTAGGAGAATAAATGGCCACATGGAACGGGGCGCTCGTCGGAGTGGCTACGTTGAGATATTTATCCGAAGCAACTGAAACCAGCCCCTCAAATGCCTGCTATTCTAGATACGATACGGAGCTTTGCTTCGTTCCTTTTTTTTTCATGCATTAGTAACGATAAACGAAGGAAAGAGGCCAGACTTTTTTTGACACAGCGAAAACCGGAGTGTGAGCTCGTGAGTGCGCCCGGGATTCCGGATGCGCCCCGGCGGAGGTAGTTTATCCCGTGGGGAAAAGCTGGAGCTTGGGCAAGAGATCGGCCAAGGCGAGAAAAAGCAATACAAAGATTGCCCCTCACCAAATGGATTCGACTAAGAGGGGCCAAGAAGATGTTCGGATATTATGAGGACGTTCAAATGAAATTATTTCTCGCTGTAAGATGCCGTTTCTCCGAGGAATTGGGGACGAGACCACATGTTAATCATGTGGCAGGCGTGGGGCCTGGTGTATCTGGCAGGCCCCAAGGTGAAATTGGTAGAGCTCAAGACCGGAACATTACCGACGACATATGCGCGTGTGAGGTGCATGAAAAAAAAGTTTTTCCGGCAGTACTGATACTGAATCATATGCAGTCTTGGCCCCGCGGATGGGGTTTTTCCGACCGTGCATCACGGCCTCTCCAGTTGAAGGACGGGAACGGGCTGTATTGTGTAGTTATTGGATGTGGGAACATACTCAAGCCTGGGGGCGTTGTTATTCTGGAGTATGATATTCACCAGATACTTCATGAATGGTTAGCAGAATCAAGTATTACAATAAATAACCCGAACGCACGCACCACAAACTTCCCTTGCTGGAATTGGCATTTACGCGTGGGTGTTTTTTTTTTTTTTTTTTTGATGTTTTTTTTATCTTGAAATAAGCTATACTTGCTCTACAATGGGGTGAAAAAAAACCATTAATTGCTCAAGGCAATAATCGGCCACTGTTCCCGGCCCAGATGCTAATATCAGTTGTTCCCTCTTTGCTTGGAATTCTCCAATCGTCTTTCTTTTCTTGTTTTAGGGCGGGGAGCAATCTATTAAAATGGGCCCTATAAACTGGGTGGCGAATAAAACATTTCTAAACGCCGTCTATCAACGAAATAAAATAATATAAAATATTGAATAATGCCAATGCTAGTAATTGGCTTTTACTTTTTTCCCCCACACACATTTGAGTGTGTTTCACATAAGTAGAACGCGCTGGTGTCAACTACCAAACAAACTTTCTGCAGATATCTTTAATATCTTGCATCACCGAGACGCCACGCGTTTTGGTCCGGGTTGATGTAATCCTGCAAGATTCCACACCGCACCACACCACAAATTGTCCTGTTAAGCCATGCCCTGCGGTTCTATGCTAGGAAAATTTACTAAAATAGCTGAGATTCTCACCGGAAAAAATGAAACCTTCGGGCGGTGAGTGTCGGAAAATTTGGAAAGTATTTCCGAAACCACCCGCACAAGAGTATGGCATGCGCTTAGTTGTGCACACATGTTTTCAACAAGTCAAGATGTTCCGAATCAGTTGCACCACACAGGCTCGGGACGCAGCAAAAGTCCATCCTTGCACCGCCCCAAGAGAGAATTCTATCGTCTCAAAATGAAACAATCACGTTTCGTGTGTATTTGTAGAGTGTGGTTATTGTCTTGAATGTTTGGGAGCGGGTTTAGCACCTTTTCGTATCCCATTGACATGAAATTTGCCACTTCTATGATTGGCTTTCACTCGTTCAAGTTGAAATCTTGCCACTGATCAAACCACGCCAAATTATCAAGATATTGATCCACGGAGCATTCATCGGCATCATTAGCTGACGCCATCGAGTATGGGTTGCTTCCCAGAGCCAGAATGGGACCAGCAGAGCCAGCAGAGCCAGCACTCACACCGGCTGACCAACCTGCTTGCTTCGGAACCTCTTGATCGCCGCCACGTGACTCCTGTCCAGAATCCACCCGGCTAGTACTCTCGACTTCGTGAAACTGTAAACTGGCCTTGTTGATTTCAGCAGGACCATGATCCGTGCCAATTTCACGGAGACCTTTAAGGGATTCCTCGTAGTGTAATGTCATGGTGTGGCTCATCATCTTGAGGAGCCAGTTGCACTCTTCGGTCATTTTGAACCTGTGCTTAAAGATCACCTTCCCATTCTCATCATGCACCGACGAATCGCGGAGCACCTGTAGAATGGCCATGGTGTCCTTAATTAAGCGCCTGGATTCGGTCACATGGATCCCCCCATTGATAAAAACGAGACTGGTAACCCCCACGGTGAGAAGGGACTGAAGCGTGAGGTACCAAGGGGCATAAAGCCCACCAGACACATGGACTTTCTGGAGCAAGTAAACAATATCCCTGTTGCAATGCAAAATCTCATCGATCTTCATCCCATCAATCGAAGCCCTGTGTCCAAAAAAGCTGAAGAGCATCTTGCCATGAATGCAATGAATTAGTTCATAGAAATGGAACTTCACCTGTGCCTTGACCAACGACGAGACGTGCGGGGCAGAGGCGCCGGTTTCAAAGATATCCGTCTCGTCATGAAATCCGTTTGTGTTCAACCACAGGCGAAATTCATCCAACTCCTTGATCATTTTCTCGGCGGTTATCAAGTCGTACTCGTTTGAATAAGCAATGTCCAAGTAGTTGGCGAGGCGGGCAATATGCATCATTGCAAACGCTGGGAGCGTCATCCAGTCGTCCTTACCACATTCACGGTCGAAATCAAGCAGAGGAAACTTCCGGCTGATTTCATATTCGCTCATGCCACTGATCCTGCCGCCTTGGAGACCAAGAATACGGTCAAAGGAATATACCGCGTAAAAGATGCGTTTTGCTTTGTGTTTGTCGTACGCGGAACATTCTTGCGGGATTTGGTCATACTTCCCCAAAGCCATTGAGCGACACATGGAGAGGGCGCGACCGAGGGTCAGATGACATGATGTTTGATTATGGGTGATTCTCAAGTATAGAGCAGCAAGGAGCCAGCATTGGATGAGCTCGAAAGACTCCCATTCCAAACTGAATGTCAGGAAAACCTTGTGAGCATACCGAAAGAGTGATTCTTCGAGATTCAACATTTCCATTGAAGGGCCGTCGGGTTTCATGAATTCTGAGAATCGAATACCCAACGCTAACACAATACTAAGCATGGCCCCATACAAAGCCGTGCTGTTGGAGAGACGTGGATTGGTCAAGAGATGGTCAAACGCTTTCAATTGTTCCCGGAACACCTTTTCATGAAGAATGGCAAACAAGGGGTTGATTTCGCGGAAATAAAAGTCCACCAAGCCTTGTCTTTGTTCAACAGAGATACCACTGATGTCGGGAAAAGGAGGTAATTTTTCTGTTTTGAGGTAGTTGCATCCCGACATGTTGAAGCCATAAAAGTTTGTACGGGGCACTTCGACCTGGGCCTGCGACTCGGGAGAAAGGCCTTTATACAAAGAAGAACAAAGCTTGATCGCCAAGGCTCCATGAGGACGCCGGCAAAGACGCCACTTTTTTGTGGAAGGTCTTTGGATGACAACAATATCGTCGAGCTTATATGATGAGTTGGGTTTCAGAGCAAGAGGACCTTCGAAGGCCGTTTTGGCCACCACCGACTCGAGGTACCTCACTTTTTCTTCCAAGTACCGGATATGGGCCTTTTCAGATTCCGAGGCTGAAGAAGTTGCCATGTGGAGTGCAGGATTCCGGGTTGATGCGTTGACATCCGATGTCTCCGTGCGTGATGGTAATTTTGGCCGTTTGGGGTGGGGATTTAGTTCTGCCAACCTATCCAGGTCCATCTCACCGGGTGCTTCAGGCGCCTCCGAAGTGGGATTGAAATTAAACGCACCAGACTCGACTGGGGCCGATCTCGACTCTTCACTCGACACCAGGGGCCGGAACCGACACACCGCGCCGTATTTCTGACAGTTGCTACAGGGGTAGGTGCCTGTGCATTTGATTTTGTGGTTTCTGCACCGCTCACAAGCTTTGTTCACCCGCACACGGTGTTTTTCCGCCCCCGAGTCTACGCCGATCGCAGAAAACCCAATATGCGGGGCCGGGAGTGAGTTTGAGCGTTGTTGAAGAAAACCACCAGAATGCTGCGCTTGAACAGATGCGTCTGGAGCCGAAAGACGACTCTGTATGATTGGAAGTGACCTACTCAGAGCCAGATCCAGAGCCAGAGACCCAGATTGCACTTGAGGGTCCATAATATTACCAAAATAACTTATCTGGGGAAGAGTAGTGGACTCCTTCCTCGGGGGAGGCATTTCTGCCGGTGCAAAGTCTGTCTGAGGCTGTGTTTGAGATGTTTGTGACGGCTGTAACGGCTGTGTTGTTGAAGAAGAAGAAGACGGGTGTGGTTGGACATGCGATTGCACGAATGGTACCGGCAGAGCAATGTATTGATGATGCGGCAAAGCGTAGCCCGGGTGTGGCTTCGGATGCTGCAGAGGCCCGGGCTGAGGTTGTACTTGAGGATTTTGCACACCCTGGGGATGTTCAGACGGGGTTAAAATATGTGACAGTGCATTTGGATGAAGCACATGAGTAGGTGGCCATTGGGAGTATGGAGACGGCCCATAAGCCGGGTTCTGCGAGCCAGCAGCGAAGTACCGCGGCAGGCGTTGTGGTTCGTATTCACGCTTCATAAAGCACGGAAAAAAGCGAGGTGGGGAAAAAGCGGGATTTTGTCATTGGAGGATGGCGCAGGTGGATGTGGAGGTTTATAAGCAAACATGTGCATTCAGGCTTAGAACCTCGGATCGAAGGTCCCGGGACGTTGTCAAGAGAGCGCCCAGCTAATAGGCAGTCTTAGCGGTGAGTCGCCATGTATGCATTCTGCACAAGACATGATCGCTACCGCAAGTGACACTACGCGCAACGTCACGTGAGTCCCAAATAAGGTTTTGGCAAATCCTTCTGTGGATCGGTGGCAGGGATTTTTTCATTTTTTCATGCTATTAATAACCCGTAGTCAGATTTTCCACTGGGGCAACAGAAAAATGGAAAAATATAATTTTTTTGTATTAATTAAAGGTAATAGCTCCAGGGAAAACTAGAATATGGGGAAGAAAAATACCTGCTTGCTGGTTTGTAAATAAATAAATGACTTCGTTAGCATGACTCCTTTGTTTGCCAGTGTTTTCTTCACCTCATCCCATGCACTGGGTGATGCAATGGTTATCGACAGGCTTCATTCTGAGCGCGGAAAAAGTTACCAAAATGGGCTCAAATCGGTTTTGATACTGGCGTAGGAGGCAAGATTGTTTTTCTTTTTACACCTGCTTGGCAATATAAAACCATTATAGTGATAATTTGTAACCAAGAGTAAAGATGATTTTGTAACATCAATAGTTAAGAGTGACTCGTTTCAGACTAAAATATCGTGCGTGGTGCGTCTTTGATGTCATTGCTTACCCGCGCTGAGGTGGGTGATCTTCGCGTATTGACGTCACTTTCGAATGATGACTAGTCAGAAAAAAAGAAACAAGACAAAGTATTAGACACGAAAACACGCAGAAAAAGAAATAAATGATGAGTTAGAAGAAGGAGGTAGCTCTATGGGGAAAGCGTCGCCGAGAAAGATCCATCCGCCGGACCGAAACTGTGGCGTCCCGGTGGCGACCTTAGTGGTAGATTGGATTGCTTGGCTGGTTTTGTTTCGTCGGAGCGGTCTTTCAATTCTCACTATGCAAACCAAGCTTCACTTGCGGAAATTTTCCCCGAGGTTGATCTTGGTTCTATTTACGGAAGCGGTTTTTTTGGTGTTTGTTTGTTTACTTGTGTCTATAATCTATTTTATTGAAGCTGCGATCATTCAACTTCCCAACCCCAACTGGGTTGTGGACGTTTCATCTTGTAAGAAGCATAGGGAAAGATCATTTGGAAACAGGTGCAGTATCGAATTAATGTTTTAGGCTCCCAAGCAGTATATGGAGGAATTTTGAAATATCATTCACGTTGCTAATGTGCGCCCCGTCATTGTGAGGTTCAAATTTAGTTAAAGATGTTCAGAGTATTGAGCGGGGGAGGGGGTGTCTGTTAATTTTTTCTTTTGCGTGTCCTAAATTTCTTCATCATCACATATTGAAACGCGTAGTCCGATGCAAAGCGGAATTTTTATGTGCTCTTCCGACAGTATATCCCGATTAAGCTTCCCGGATAATAATGGCGAAGGCGAAATACCGTGCATAAGCCCCTTATACTATTAGTAAGTGAATATTATGGAGTGCATATTATCGGCTCAGGTTGATTTTCTTGGCTTGGTTGTTATTACATTTTTTTTTTTCAATCAAACGCCGCGTGTATTTTCTATTTTTTTCTTTTACTGGAGTGTTGGTAGTGATGTGAACAATTTCTGTAGTTTTTTTTTTTGCTTTCAGGAAGGGCATGGGCCCGTTGTGCTTGTTGGAACAACTCAAAAGCTAAGACCCTGTTGTTGAGTAATGGCTAAGCACAAACCAAGTGATTTTGGGGACAACGAATGCATTTAAAAGTGATGCGAGGAGCGGGAATGTATGGGCGTTTTTTTGGTGTTTGTGCAGTCACGTGTATGGGCGTAGTTGAGAGATGCGAGGTCGCATAAATGGATGCAGGTCAAACTCGCTCTCGGAATGGCTGCTGCGTTGGGGGAAAAAGCCTAATGGGATAATTGTTTTATATGACTATTTATTCAGCAGGACTCATACTTCCCGATTAAGCGTGGTTTCATCAGGTAACCCCAAATAGGAAATGTTAGAAATACCCGTGAATGTGATCTTGGCGGCTTACAGGTCCACTTGGGTCCATTTGGGCCCATTCTATCTTATCTTCGATCAGGCTCAGGTGCAGGTTGGAATTTAAGAAACAGCACATTGATTGCGCCTTTAATCAAACATTCAACTTTGCTATGACAAAACCGATGCCGCGAGACGTCCGCCGGTTTGCGTCATAGCAATACATCAGAACTCATACACATCATAATCGTACGATGGCTTAGAACCATTCTGATGACCATGTGTGATGGGTGATTGTGCTTACGATTTTGGGAATACAAGTCCAGGAAGTTGTGAAACAGCAAGGTATTGTTTTATAATGTAATGTTGGTCGAAGTTTTGAGGGTGACTTTTCATATGACCTAATCATCCTTGGAGAGATGTTCATTTTTGGATTTTCCAAGATGCTTTATGAAGCCTTGTGGCTGGGGAAGTCGAGGAGTCTTTCGTCGATGTACATTCTAGATTGTTTGTCTGGGTGCCCTTATAAAACGTGACAGTCGATACTGCTTATCTCCAGGAGAATCAAGCCAACGAATGTTACAAGTTTTGGTGATTACTAGAGAAGAAAGAATAGTTGGAAATCTCTTTTACAATAACCATGCAAGAACCAAAATATGGTGGACTCAGTTCAAGTCCACACCACTGATGGTGCCCAAAGAAATGCTATCTCCAGCGAACACGGTATATTCCAACTTGAGAAATTCTGAATGGGTCGGGCAGTCTGTCAAAAATCTCTCTTTCTTGAAGCAAAGCCAGTGACTGATGGGCGACCATCTCTTCTCTTCTCCTTCATGGAGTTGTATACGGACCCTGAGGCTCGGGGCAGGCCCTAGAAGCTCTACACCATTTTAATTTGTCATGAGATGTTCCCATACATGATACTCGTCTGAACTTGTCTGTCTCTTTTGTTTGTTTGAAAGAGGTGTCTGCAACATATTCAAACCGATCTTTATAATGATTGTGGCTGCACGAAGTTCTGGTGGAATTGGTTAAACATCGAAGACCCAATGACGTTAAAGTCAATGTTGGCACCATTACACAAGATTGATGCATCTTTACGAATCCTTAAGTTGTTCGTCCATACCGTCCGCTGAGCTAATTCTTCTCGACGCCGAGAGGCCAATGGAAGCAATGCTATTCAAATTCTTCTGGATAGGCAAATGAAGAAGATGTTGGAACATACAATTTTTTCTCTAAAGAAAATAAGATTAAGGTGCGGGTGGGTTGAAGTGAGCTACTGAGGACCTAGAGTAAGAAGGCGGGTGGATTCATTATTTCATATTCTATCCAGATGTGTTTACAGGTTCTTTATAGTTTTCGTTTTCTTTTTACAGTGGCGTTCTGTAATACAATTGTTTCTTAAAAAAAAGAAGGGTTTGGGCGAAACAAAACCAATCAGCCGATGAAAAAAGAGTTCGAACTTAAACAGGTGATTTTCAACTTTTTTTGTTGAGGTTTAGCGTGAGGTAATCCATTAAGGCAAGTCTATGGAAGCTGGTTGGGCGATTCCTATAGATTCCAATAGTTTTTTGTGTTGTTGGTTTAGGCAGGCAATTCCAACCTTCTGTTCTTCAATTAGATGTATAAGGAGAAACAAAAAAAGGATGTGTTAGCACCTGGAGTAATAGTTTTGGCTTTTCCCAGTGTAATTCGAACTCAACACTGTAAAACACACCTGAAGTTTTATATTTTGTGACTCCCTGAAAAAGACATCTGAAATGTTCCGATCAGAAACGTGTCGTAAACATAGGTCTTCCATCGGAGTATAACCTTTTGGCTTGCGGCCACATTGAAGGCCATTGAGATATGGGGAACGTTACTCTTCTCATTCCAATATTCGTCAAACAAAGTGGGTCTTGAAATTAGAAATCCCGAGAGAACCAGATCAACAAAGAAAAATGCTTGCTACCAGAATGAGTGGAGCTTCCCGGAAAGAAGCAGCTGAAAACCCCTTTACTATGCGGCCACTTACACAGCAACTGCGATTGCTTTCATACATAATTTATTCCCTCAGACAATCGAGCCATTTTCTCAAACTATTCATCTCCAAAAGTTTAATCACAAGAACAATTCTGGATCCCTAAAAATGCCGAAAGAAGTTTTGGGCTAATATTCTTTTTAATATCTGATTTGGGAAAAAGCAACAGCCAAAAAAAAAAGGAAAAAAAGATCGCGGAATCATCAAATTGATTGCTTTCCACAATAGTTATGAACCCTTATTTTATGTACGCCGGGAAGGGAGGACACGTGTAACCCAAATCATTGCTTGAAAAAAGTCGAATCTTATAACCAAAGAAATCAAATGTGTAAGAAAACCAATGAAACTAGGAAATTATGCACAAAAATGCATCGATAATGATATCCTTCCAAATTATGCTTAGAATGTTGAGACATTCAATGAAGTGAGTGGATATAGTGAACCTTTAGTGATCAGGTTAAAGATACGAACACACTATTTTAATCCGGGGCAGGATATGTATCTTATATTAGCCAGTTCCCAACAGAAAACTATAAAAGCTGCTCATCAGATGGAAGCAACATTCTATTCATGGCGAGCATGTCACATCTATGATGGTCGCTGGACGTGGAGAAGCAGTGGGGACTTTTGATTGTGATACGAAGAATTTTTTTCTGGAAACCTATCTACAGTCTATCTGTAAGTCTGGTAAGCTTGCTTGGAAAAATTCTTTGATGGGGAATTAAGTGTTTGGTTGAATCAGAAGTATGTGGCTGCTATATGGAAAGGGTACAGGTACACGAGGGCCATTGTGAGCCTCGGGCCAGATATTGAGGCTATAGCGAGAAAAGATAAGTCTTTTTCCAACCCAAGATGTGAAGGAGCTTTATACAAGACTGGGAAATTTTAATCTCGACGTTCAGTAATGAAAGAGGGCGTGAAACAATCGCCGATACTGTCAATATCAAGGCTACTGTGGGTCTACGCATAAAGGGTGCAGAAGAGCAATCAGCAGTAGGGTATTGCTGTCGTATGAACCATATGGGTGATTGGCACACTGGTATTCGGTTGCATCTACTCTGCTCACCAGTGATACAATATGATAAATGGATAATCTAATCTGGGTGTGGTTCGACTATGGCAAAGGATTAGACTTGCTGATGCTCATTTCGTGTATGGCGTTCTGAGATAATATTCTAGATGCTGTATTCTCGATGCTGTATTCTCGTAAGCTGAAGACAAAATTCCATAATGCTTTCAAAGAAATTGCTTTAGCTTGTAAAACAGATCAAGTTTCTTCACAGGGATAGATTTGGAAATTATGGGCAAACCTTGTACGGTTGTTATTAGAAATCGTGAAGTGTGTCTACCATGGTCACACTTGAGCTATTAATGCTGTCAACAAAAATGACATTAGAGCTTTCATTCACACTAAAGATCTTGAATCCATCCAATAGTTGTGCAGTATGGAAAAGTGAATATCAGTGTTAGGGAAGCTGAAATTCATCATTTTGATCACATCGGTGGTTGATTTATGCAATGGCATCTATACGCGAAGGGTGCCACTGCGAGGCGGCTTCGGGGGAGACTCTATTGGTGTACGGGTTCTTTCTCGTTTAGTCAGATTGATCATGGTCTAAGTCGCTTTACAGATCTGCACTGTGCACTACAAGTCAGTGGGCGGGGTCACCGCTCATCATGACTCAACATGACTGAGAGTCACTCAGCACATTATGAGCATCACACGACTTGGGTTCGTGCCTGTTTAAAATGGGTGTTTTTGTTAAAGGTTCCATTTTATTATATGATCAGTCAATTAAAGCCTAATCTGAAGGTTGCAAGCCATCGTTAATGATCAAGCTTCTTTCGACTATTCAACAAGGTATAAAACTGTACATAGAGGTTGATTATTTTTTAAAGCTACCTGTGATGATGTTCTGCACAAACTGACCGTTAAGAGTATTAGATATCCAGAAACTAGGGCTTAAAATTACGTTACTAAATGAATAAACATTGTCTGCATGAATGAACAAGAGAGCTATTGTTAAAAAAAAGAAGGGTCATACACTTGTGCGGAATAATAATGGTTTAGTCTATTGTCAGCCCCAAAGGGTCATTTTAAAAGAACCATAACCTAGATAGCTGCTCAGAGGACTAAATTACTCTAAAGGAATGTAGTGATCATCGCTGGTATGCAATGTTAATTGAACAATAGAGCACTTCATTTGTGACTCTGATCAATACAGAAGGACCAGCACTAGCGCGGAAGCGTGCATGGGGCGTTGATCAGACTCACATTGTGTTCACCCAGCCTGTAATATATCACGTGACCTAAACAATGTTAAAGCTGCCCAATGATCACTGTATCACGTGAACATGGTGAGGTGCTCCTGCATGTCCGACTGTATGGTATGGTCAATCAAGCAATTGTTGAACAATACAATGATCCACGACCTTTGTTTGCTCATCAGACATTGTAGCTGTTCCCGGCAGTGGTGAAACGTTCTGTAATTTCATCCCAAAGTAATTTACGATCTTACGAAAACGATGAATTTAATTTCGTATCTTTACGATTTGCTTACGATTTCCGTCCTGACTGTATGAACATATTCCTTTTTCAGTTTCTCCAGTTTGTGGGGGTATGTCAAAATTTGAGAAGCATAGACTTGACGAACATCTAGTAATGATTGACACATGCATTTGAGACAATCAAAAGCTACAATACCCGTGGAAATAGTAGTGAAGAAATTTGCATAGAAAGTGTCCCGGACACGCACACTTCTTCCCTAGGCATATTCTGCAGGTACTCAATATCCTATTATAGTTGAAGACGAAATTTAATACATCTCCAAATGTATTTACCATACTTAATTATGAAGACTCACAGCAAGCAACAGCCACAGAAAAACAATGGTTCCCCGGGTAACCGTTGTGTAATGACCTACCAGGGAAATAACCCTCTATAATCTGGATAACTCCCCCGCTAACTTCTTAAGTGATTGACTAGTCACGTGAGCCATTCTCTGGACATTATAATCTTACTAATCAGCAAGCACATTTTACCACATTATTCACATAGAATGAGGTTTCTCTTCAGGCTATGTATGTGTCAGGTTTGATACTACTTACAATCCTTCATTTCAAGTGTTTATCTTCCAGGATGATCCCAGAGTGATTTGCGGTGTCACCAGGGTGCTGGCTTTACTGGGACTAAGTGGTTCATACATGTTGCACACGACATTTTATTACTCAGATAAGCCTCTAAGAATAATAATCAGTTGATTCTTTTGTACAGAACACCTCTTAGCTGACAATTTATTCAAATATTCATGGACGTGAATCTACCAAAATGCTGTTAGCTTAACTTCAAATGTACATGAAACGTATTCCAGAATTTGAAGCTAGTTTAACAAAATGTCAGAGCAGAATTTCTCACATCACCCCGAAGTAAGTTAATACATCATGAAGGCCCGTTCGAGCATGTTTCCTCACGATTGCGATGTAGATGGAGGGGTGTTTGTAAAAGGGCACTTATGGAAAGTACCCCGAAACTTATTGATGAAAAAATGTTGTGCAATTTAAGAAAAAACAGCGACCCTTCACTTTAAAGCCATTGGCATTGCCCTTGGATCAAAACCTTACACCCGAGACAATTTCTGTGGTTGTCGTTTTTTCTCTACCTTAGTGTTTTCTCGTGTATATTTCCCATGAAGTACTTCGGAATAGCTTCAATTGAACCCTTTTCATAGTACTAATTTGTTTTCCAAATCATTCGAGGGGAAGCCCAACAATAACATACAAGTACAACTACTTGAATTAATTGTTGTATTATTCTCCGTTATGGTTAATTTACCCATGTCGTGAAAATGCAGAGAGGTACACAAGATTAATTTGCCGTTTAATAATGCCTTTACAGAGCATTTTCGAAGATAGTGATTTAGACTGAAGCAGGATTTACCTAAATTAACATTTCACCAAAGTCGAAATTTTGTTTATTTCTTGAAGAATTTGTTTTAATAGTACCATCGTGAGTCGTATGGAGAATCTCAAAAAGGGACTTCAGCTAGTTGCTACTACTCATACTCGAAGAAACAAAGTATATTAACCGTACAACGGTGTAAACTTACGACTTGAGCCTTCTATCAGGAAAGGAAACCACAAATAGAATATGGTTCTAGTTGTTTAATGTATATATTTTCTACAAGCTTTTCATCGGGGAATATTGATTCCATAGGCACAGTCGACAAGCAAAGCCTCCCCATACTAACAAGGGGTCATTTTTCTTCTCCGAATTGTAGTCGTGAACACGAACCCGCGAACTAAAATTCCATTTGTGTGCTTGGCGAAGTTAAACTTTGGGTAAATTGATTGCCCCAAGCTATAAATGGCAAATCAAAAAGTTGAAACACCTAAGAACTTGGGGTGGAGGTCACGTTGACTCCGTTGCTATGAACTGCTGAATCGTGATAAAGTTGGGCGGGCCAGATGTCTGAACTTACGCTTCTATATGCAAGAAAATGCTTCGCAAAAGATCATGCATATAACAGGTTCAGCAGCATGAGCGAGACTGTCGCTATGTGTAGTACCATATACTCCCTATAACGATAATTATGTGAATAGCTGTGGCATCCCCGACGATAGGTCGACATCTTCCGCTTTAACAGGTGTATTCACAGTTTTTCTCTGAGAATACAATTTTCACAATAATAGACATTAGCCAAGAGGGCTGAAGTTCTTAAATGAACCTAAAATTCAAAGAAGTAAGCAATTTTAGAGATAGTATGGCATGACAAGAATACCTCTCACTAGCGTCAATAGGAAGGAGTTGGCTCTCGCCAAAACTACGACAAAAGGCCCTCCTGGCCCTTTACGATTATAGGTAAAAGCCCTTCAAATATATGTAGATCGAGCAATTTAACATATATCAATTCCGGAACTCCCATTTATCCCTTCAATAGGCTCGAAACATAAAGAGTGTTTAAGGAAAAAGAATTTCTTTTGATCAACAAATGATAAAGGGGTACTGACTAAGGGATGGAATGCTCGATACTCCTTTAGCCACAACGCCCGGACCCCTCGCCCGTAGCTCGTCGAAATCGTACATGAATTATGTCAATGCTCGTGCTACCGATTGATTTTGAAACCAAGTGTTGAAACAAACAAAACAAGCGATAAAAATATATCGGACACCCACAAACAAACACAAGCACAGTGCATGCGTGGACAAAAGAAATAAATAAACAATTCCGAGTGTTTGATTGCTTGCTGGCTGTCACAAAACGTTTACAGTGTAACTCTGCACTCATTTGTTTACATTCCCTTGAAAGTAGTTTTCCGAGGATATGATTGAAAATCAGTAAAGGAGGCGACACCGAGAATTCAAACATTACTGGCCCGGAGTTGCCCTGCCGGTACATATTGCGCATTCCAGACTTTCCGGGCTGGATGTAGGCATGGCTCGTATTTGATGGTAAACACAACGTATCATTTGTAAAAAAGAGTAAAAAAAGGGGACAGTAAAACTTGGAAAATAGGGGCCTGGCAAATAATATTATTAACAAAAGAAAACAATTTAAGAAAACAATTTAAGAAAACTAACAGGAATAGACTCTGCGGTAAAATTCTGCTTTGATAAAAAGTCTGGGTCTATAATATGATAGTATAATTGCCAAAAGAGAACAGCTTTCTTTTTTCTGTTAAAAAAGTATAACTGTCGTCCAATCGGTATACAGGCACGCCTTGTTTGCTCGGTCCCAAAAATATAACACGTAAGCCTATTTGGTACAAGCGGTGCCAAGAGCGTGAGAAAAAAGAAAGGCAAAAAAAAAAAGTGAAAATGTGTGACTTTGGGGGCACCGCTTCCAACCAGCTCAATGTTTTGCGTTACTTGTGATTCGGTGGATGCCGCACTGCCCTGAATATATGCAGTCACACGTAACGTCATCGGTTTCGGACGGGGTATTGTTGCCAAATACAAGGAAAAATGAGAAAATTGAGAAAACTCAGAAAAACAAAACACAAATTCCTTGGAGCTTGGATACAGGATATTTTGATTTTCAATTTTTTTCAATTTTTTCTTCCCATTTTTTTGCTTTGCCATTTCGTAACGGGGAAGCAGAAGAAGTCCGTTCCTTTGCCCGAATCCAGGATTGTTCATTCCCGATCAAAAAAAAGAAAAGATACGAGGTAGCATTCTACTTTAGTGCTCACTTATTATCTTCTTTCTCTTCTTCTTTTCGTGACTGTAATTCCAGTATTTCGTGACCTGAAACTATTTATTAAGCTTTTTGAACCAGATATGCGGAGATATAATTGCCCACAATGTGTATGGGGTGGGTGCGTTTTCTAAATTTGTCTCGACTCTGGGAATGGGTGACGTGATGCGTTTCTGAGCATCTTTTGTGAGAAATGAAGCCTGCAGATATGCCACAGCACTGGGTGGCTTTGTACGCATACATACAACACAACTCCCTGCACGATTGTCGCAGAAGTCATCGTTCAGTCTACGGCTGGAAGGCCAAAACTTAAAAATTTTCTTGAACAATTGATAGCCTGGAATACGTTTTAACCATGGGGAGCGCAAAATAAACAAAAAAGGCCAAGAGACGGCATGTTTTGTTTGGCCACGTTGCGAAGTACTTCGTTCCGCAATTGTCAGTTAATTATTCAAGGCGTGTTATTATGCCGGATGTCCTTGCGCGGGCAAGGAGCGAGAATGCTACAAAGGGGAAATTCTACTGACGAATGCGCACTTCATTGTGGAACTGGAAGAAGGCTGGGTACTTTTGTGAAAGTATTTTGCGACATAGTCTTGTGTTTACTTCAAGGAATTTTCTTTGTACTTTTTACATAAACCAAAAAAGAAAACTGAAATGCTAAAAGATCAAAGTTGGAGTTTCAAAGCCAAGAATTACCCTCTAATGTCATCGCAAATTGTTGCAATGTATCATAAGGGGCATTCTTGCGTATCGCGGCCTGCCGCTGCGTACCTCAGAATTGATGACGCGCACACTGCGCACATGGGCATCGGCCGAGGTCACGTGTGCGGAATATCTTGGCCAGGCCTATTGTATCATCCTTGGGATAATTGCTTGCGCGAGTATTTCATTACCGAAGTTAGTTTAGGGAGTTTGTAACTTACAAATTACAATAAAATAATGACGCTAAAGAATATTTTGGAACTTTCAATTTTGTTTCCCCGCTTAAACCTTCTGTAGAGTTGCCCAAATGTTTCTTGGACATATTTTGTCTCATCTTTATGCACGTGAGAGTTTTGGGCCATTCGGCTTAGGCTGCGAAAGGATGCTCTTTGCGCAACTTTCGTGTTGCATCAGGAAAATACTTACCATTTCATTTCGCGCGCGTCAGTTTCCGTGAAGAAATTTGACGTTTGTCTTTGGGCTCTTGAAACGAGAGCCCATTGTGCTGCATGAAGAGGCACTTCATTAAAGTTTTTCCCCCAAGCCGCGGGCCGTCGATCCCGAGTACAAGACGAACCTTGTTTGGGTGCATTACAGCAGAAGTGCAGATCTCTCGTAATGATGAATATTTTGTAGCTGTGATAAAAATGAAATTAGGATTAGCGGTGGGTAGTATTGATACAGCGGGGCACTTTTGCGGGCAAGCATATCTACGACATGCGCATTTATGGTCAGAAACCCAGGGCATGCTTTTGTTTGCTTTGTTCTTGGGGCTGGCCAATGTGTTTGGTGAGGAATTCGAATTCCCCTTGCGAGGATTTTTTTTTTTTACTCAGTATTTTTATTACCTCCTATGCATTGCTCTCGGCGGGTCTGCAGGCACAACTTGCCTTGCGCAGCACAACACAAACAATTGGCGGTACTCAGATGCCGGCAGTGAGGTGCACACCTCCTTATGAGGTAAGCAAATGGGTTTATTGATGGCTGCGAACCGGGCAGAAACCATCTGCACATTTTCCTGTAGCTGCAAGTATGCAAGTGTGATAATTCTTTTTTTTTTTTTTTTTGCACTTCCTATTGTCGGGCTGACGCACATGCCACTCACCATCTCTCAATCATGAATGCTATTAAAGATAGACAATTCCACGAACATGAACCTAGACTCCCCGGACTTCAATCCAATTTCATACACTATCATTCATAGCATTTCCGCATAAAATAAAAGAAGCCTCTTATCCTGGTTCCTTCCCTTCCTTTCCTTTTCGTCATTTTTGATATTTCATCATTCAACCCCCACATATATTGCATGTCATGAGTCCACTCTCATATACCTTTGTCAAGTGCTGCTTTCTTATATTGCACACCAAAAAGACGGACGAAATCAAAACCACACAGTTGGCCAAGGTGATCGATACGCTTGATCTCTCGCCTTCCAATCTTGCTGTGGCACTTATTTATCTTTCCAAATACCAGGCCAATAGCATCAATAGTCTTGAAAACAACGAGTCTGATCTCTTACACTACTACATCATCATTGCATCGCTTGTTCTTGCAAACAAGTTCATAAACGACCAGAGCTACACGTTGAAGACATGGCACAGCATACTACACAAGTGTTCTAGCATTCACCCTTCATTATCCATGTTGAACCAACTAGAACTGAACTTCTTGGCGGCGTTGGACTTCTCGTTGAATACAAAACACGACCCTTGTCTATGGGGCACCTTTCAAACGATGGATGCTGGCCTTGTCAACCAATTGAGAATGGCGGTCGATGAGTCCTCTTGTGTGCACCAATATACTATTCCCAAGGTGGCGACGCCGCCTGTTGCCCACTACGGATTGGCGACTCCACCACTGGCGTTTACGACGCATACAAGCCCATTGGCGTACAAGGGAACGACGTCGCCATCGCCCGGAGCGCCATTTACGCCTCTTTCTGTGCCTACATGTATTATGGGCGTGCAACCCATTATGCCGCAGATGGTACAGATGTATCCACTGCCGGCGGCACACCAAACTCCCCAGCGCCGTATGAGAAGCATCGACGACTGGCAGCAGAGAAAAAGGAGGCGGACTGGCTTCGGCTCGTGCGGCAACGGATTTGCATTTGAGCCTGTATACACGGCTTCTTTTAACGTATGACTTTAATGAACACTTAGCATTTGGCAATTGCCAACATTTATGAAACAATGACCAAAAATTTGTAGCACTTGTAGTCATCAGTTTGAAGATTATTCTCATTCAACATTGTCTATTTTTGAAGTCCATTTAGGGTGTTTATTAGGGTGTATCATAAATCTTTTCACGGCACTTAAGCCGCTTTGCTTTGCCGGCAAGATGTGCGCGCAAGGCGTGGTGAGAATGCGCTCACGCTTTGCAAGCCCCAGGATGCCGTGAAAAAAAAAAAAAGACGTGCAAAACTCACACTGCAAAACTCAAACTGCAAAAATCACACTGCAAAATGTCGAGATAGGGGTGTGGACGGCCTACAGAATGGCATTTGCGTACATGCCCTGGCTCCTGACGGGAATGATGAAGGTAAGCTATTGTCTTTGTTGTAAATCAAGCAATTAATGTCATTTATTTTTCTTGGGGACGAGGGAGAGAACTCTTGGGCTTTTTTACTTGTTCGACCTTTTCTGGGGTGGCAATGTTTTGCCAAGTCACTCCCTTTTCACCTGGCAAATTGTATTTTGCTTCTCTCCACAACCAGGTCACACATATTTCCATAAGGTACAAGGCGTATCGTTTTTTTTTTTTTTTTTTTCAATTTTTTCTTTGGTTTCTGGTCTCCTAACCGGCTCTGATTTAGCTATATTCCTTGCTTGCGCTCAGAGGTTTCTTTTTTGGGTAAAGTTTTATGGTAGGTGCCCCCACCCGATGCGCACAGTGTGCACATGGCATGCAAAATGTACATGGTCATGGTGTACGGCATGTATCATATGAAGGAGGTCGTGCGAGGGTTAGACGTCTGCCTGAACGGTAGCAAAGATTATGTGCCCCGATGGGGGGATGCATATCACAAATGGAGCCTGGTATGCTTGATTCCTCAACTGCTTTAATATGCCGGCAGAAACCCGAGCCGTGCGTCGCTCGTCTCGTAATTGTTTCACCATGGTCAAACCCGAGACTTTTTCTAAGGCCCCCAAGCATATGTCCGCTTGGTTTTACTGGATCGAACCTGTGCATCGAGGTACGTGAGGTATGGCCGCTTAATCTTCCTCAAACATTCCCGATGAAGAATGAAGTGCGTAGTTGTAGGGTGCTCGAAGTAAGGAACCCGAAGCAATTCAGTGGAAAGCAGCAAGCTAAATATTTTGGAATGATTCTTCATGAACATTCTCGCCACGTACTTGTTCGTCAAGTTTCTCGCCTGGTATTCTTCGTTCTTGTTGCCCCAAACATTTCAGCCACGTTTTAATATCTCGTGGGTTTTTTTTCTTGATGTATAATGCTACTACGCAAGTAAGTTGGGTAAAAGAGCTTATCTTGGGGAAATTTTCATGGGTTACTGGAAGTACTGTGGTGAGGATTCCAGACGGAATTGGTTACTGTGCATTGTCTCGTCAAATGAGAGTGAACAGGTTGAATTCTCCTTGTTTTTTTTTATTTTTTTTTTATTTTTTTTACTTTTTTTTTTTACTTTTTCTTTGACTTTTCTTTGACTTTTTTTTTGACTTTTTTTTTGTCTGTGAGCCTTTTCATTTTTCCTCTGTGACGCCAGTTCGCTTCATTCCGCGGACCCGGGGAAGGTCCGCGGATCCGGGAGTCAGTCTCCTGCCATCTCCCTCATTACGCTATGTCCTGTAGACTGGATGTACTACCTCATCTCTAACTCACCTCCACATTTCTCCACATCACCTATTCCATAAAAATGGCCCTAGGAATCTGCGCCATTTGTACAATAAACCCGGCCAAGTATAAGTGTCCCAAATGTACTGTGCAATATTGTTCGCTCCCATGTTTTAAAAGCGAAAAACATAAGCATGATGAGGTGAAAAATGCACATCAGTCAAGTACTCTGCTAAGTACTCTGCTGACTGAAGTGAAATGCTTACCTACACCTGAAATTACCGCTCTTCTGACAGCAGATGAAACAGTAACAGCCCAAACAGCCGAAACAGCCCAAACAGCCCAAACAGCCGAAACAGTACCCCTGCTTTTTGCAAGCATCGCCAACGATCTGGTGATTCGCTCGCTTCTTCTGTATAAGTCTCTCCAGGTGCACTTATCGATTCTCCTTAAACTATTACTGGACTCGCTGCTCACACGTGAACCCATCTTTGAAAACCGTAAGGAAATTGTCAACATGCGCCTCTGTGATCTTCGTATTGGCGGAGCTGAGGAGAACGAGTTGGTGGAGGAGTTTGTGCAGCGGGTTCTCTATCTACACGATGAGAATACCAAGCAGAAGTAAGCTAAGAACCCACTTGTGCGTCTTTATGACTATTTACTAGTATTATGTTATACCGGACCGCCCCAAACGCCGGTGGGAGTACTGTTGATGTTTTTGTCGAGCTTCACGCGGAATAAGAAGCCGCCTAAATCGCCGGTGTGATCAAACGCGTCGATTTCGGCAGAGAAATCATCGAGCTTTTGATGGCCCGTGGTGATGAACATTTCATCGTCATTCTTGCCTCCTAACGCAGTACACGTGACTCTTTCTGCGGGAATTACAAACTTTTCTTCGGGTTGTCCATTCAAGTCATACTTGAGCACGGTGGACTGGCCAAAAACCGCCTGGTAAATGTGCCCATCCGCAGTCAGAGCTAGTCCATCAGGCTCGGGGATATTTCCCCCGGAAAAAGCGCTTCTCATGTCGATCAATGGCTGTCTGTTGGTGAGCTCCACGCGGTCATTGTCGTAGTCAAATTGCCACACAGTGAAGGTCAAGGAGTCTGTCCAAAATAACTTCCTGCCGTCTTTGCTGAAGGCTAATCCATTAGAAATCAAAGAATCTTCCACCATCACCTTGACCGATAAGTCCGCAGCAGAAATGCGGTATAACAAGCCATCAGGCTCGACTTTTCCCTGGGCCTTCACCGTGGGGAAGTCGTTCATGAGCCCGATCCAGAGGTTGCCCCATGGATCGATAATACCATCGTTGGATCTCAATTTGGATGCCCGTTCTGCCGAAAGGGGGTACTTGAGCAAGTAGGTGAACTCCTTGGTGGCAAAATTGGCCTTTGCCACGCCGTATTTGGCACATACCAACACGGTATCTGGGTCTTTGGTGAGGAGCACTGCCCCCACGGATTCGCCAGGCATGGCAAATTTGAGCGTCTCGTGAGTCTCGGCTAATTTGCTGTCGTCATCCAAGCTCACACGATGTACCTCGGCAGAAATGATATCGACCCAAAGAAGCGAGTTGTTGGCGGCATTGTATGTGATTCCCTCGAGGAGTCGGCCCCTATAAGTAGGCAAGAGAATCTGGGTATTAGAACATGAGCACTTGAAAAAACACCAAACAAACACCAAGAAAACACCACGGAAGTGTGTCGTGTCGAGTTTGGTCTTTTTGAAATACATACGTTCTGGCGATCAATTGTGTGGGTGGTCATTTTTAGCGAATGTAGAGTGGAATTGTTCCCTGGAACAATGGTTATGGTTGTGGAGATTGTTTGCCGGATGCCCCCACTATAAATGGGGTAGAGTCCAAGCCAGTTTCTGAAAAAGTGGGGGCGCGCGCGTCAGCCCGGGAACGCTGCCAAATCAGGAAGGTGGGGCAGCTATTATCCCTATAAGAGTGGCCTTGACGCAAGCACATGATGGATTAACGTGTCAATAAAGGCTTAGATCTGCGGAGGGGGAGATTGTTATCCTTTTGGGGCCATTTGCGAAGATTTCAGGCCAATTTTGGTCGTGTGGCGCTTTGTTGTATCGGGTAAAGGGAAGTGCATGTGACATATTGGTGGGTGCAAATCTCTAAAGAGAGGACAGGGAAAATAGTATAAAAAAACCTTCGTAATTAAAAATCTTCAACTACCGACACATATGGATTATTCTTCTTTAGAGCATGGCTTTTCACTGGCCCGGTTTAACGAGTGTGTTGTGGATTACAGGGACCACGCTGCATACCGAAACCGAAGTGTATTTCAGTCATGGAAACATAGAATTCTTCCATATTTCTCGTCTTAATGGATCAGAAACTCTTTTGTGATTGAACAGTCTTTAAGAGACTGGGTAATGGTAGACTCTAGAAATCAAAATTGTAGTGCATTTTAAAGAATTTGCCCTGGATCTTGTTCGAATAGTATCTAGTGTCAAGAATAGTACCATATTAATAAAAGAGGTCAAGATTACTTCAACGCCGCAAAGGAATTTTGCACTTTTTTTATTTCGGGGCCTCGAAAAGTTGCTGAAGTCCAAGTCTTAATTGCGTCTCTTCTGAAACAGGGCAATTCCATGAATTTCAGTTGAATTCCATGCGCCCTCATAATTATCTCTTTCATGGCGGGGGTTCACTTATTGGGTGTGGTATCTTGGTTTTTTCTACTCATTGGATAGGTGTAGGTGTATGTGTTTCTTTAAACGTCTAATTAGTCTACAAACCGTGACTTAAGTAAAACTGGAAGATACAGAAATGTGCTATTTGATGCGCAATGAATATGATGCGTCCGATTGAGTGGATCTGAGGAGATGTGGGTATTCACAAGTTCTATAATAATCGGCCTTAGCTGCTTCCATCAACGTATAAATAGGACCTTGACATTTCAGCAAATTCCCACAATGTCAACTCATGACCCCTCCTCGTTATCTTTAAGACCCCATGTTTTGGCCAATTCCACCATGGCCTCAGTGTTCATCAGAGCATCAATCACCTCTATGGGCACCTGGTTTTCGCTATGTTCTTTACGCGCCATGGCGCCAAGGTTTGTCTCTGTGATAAGCCGAAGCTCAAACACTCCATCATTGTCCTTCTCAAGAAGCTCATGCCACGTGAACAAAAGACTATCCCATTTACGGGCAAATGGATTGATATCCACAATGCTGATGTGTTCATGTGGTGCAGGCACATAGATGTCCATGATATATGATTTGAGGGGAAAGGTAGACTTACGGATGACGGAATCCTGGAATTTTTCCATCAAATCGTGGAGCTTGGGATGTAGGTCCACAAGAAACTGGTAATGGTTCAAATCTCGTTGGGAAACACCCAAAATCCGCCGGTTTTTCACATAAATACGGAACTCGAGCGCAGGATTGAGCTCACGTGTCCATTTTTTGAGCACAAGTTCCGGCTTCAAGAAAGGCCCTTCGTCCTTATCCACACATTCATCATAAATATGCCCATCCAAATCATGCGCAATATGATCCGACGCGTTTAGAAGAAGGTAAATATCGGCATTCGACGTACACTCGAGCGAGTTGTTGATCAAGATCCACCGGGCGTCTTTTGGCGCAGACCAGTTGACTTTGGGCATCACCAGTTTCCATTTGCACAAGGTTTGTTGGACTTTGTCGTCAAAGTCAGCAAACGCAGCACATGGGTTTTCGCTGTTTTCTTCATTTCCATCACCTTCCTCACCCTCAGCTTCCCAGTCACTATACTCGTTATCGCTATTGGCAGCCACCTTGTCGTCGTACTTTGGTGGCGGCAACTTTATGCTATCGCTGTTTAAATAATCTATAAATGCTTGTGGAATATCACTTAATACGGTGGCCTGCGGAATGTGACGGGCAAAGTGGGGGCTCCAAGACGAGTATGAGCACTGGTTGACCTGGGCACATGTTACCAGGATTTCTTTGAATGTATGAGTACTATTAGTCATTTTTTGGAACAAGCTGGTAGTGTTTATTCGGGTATTTGGCTTATTAATTACATGTCCTAATAAGGTGCTAGTGGAGAGCGATGAGACCAGTGAACACACCCGTGCCTCCCGCCTAAAGAGTCGGGTTTTTTGGAGGCCGTCATTCAATTTTATAGAGATATTCTGTTTTTTCTTTTTGCCCCACAAACTTTTCAGGCCACGGGAGGGATACATTTTCTTTAAGCTCATTTGGTGTTTTCTGCGTGCTTCTTGTCTTTAATTCTTGTCTTTTATTTTTGGTGCTGATATGGTGTAGTCGCACCAATAGGGCCGTCATCATCTCTGTAGTTGGAAATGTTGATGCTTTTTTGCTATTCATTTTAGTATTTTGTCGGGAATTTTTGGTAGTTTCTTTGCAACGGTGACGATAATAAGTTCCGTGACTTGGCTCCAGTGATGAGACTTTTGCAGCCGGAATACTTCTCACCCGACTAAGCCGAGACTGTTACGGTTAAATCTAGAGTAAATGTCAAGGGTGTTTTTCTTGAACTTCACCTTCATTGAATATATCATATAGTTAATTGAATGGCTTCTTTGGGAGATATGATCAATTATAAATAAGGGCGAGAAAGACGTGCTTGGGGCACAGTTAGCATCCATGATGAATATGTGCATTCCCATAGCCTACAATGATATACTTACATCTGTAATAGAAGACCTTAAATATTTTACTCAAGCGATTGTCAGGTAAAGTATAAGCGATTAGGTAAAGAGGTCAAACCCCACGTTTCACTTCGACCCGAAACAGTAACCACGTTTCACCGTTTCCGGAAGTCGGAATATATAATCCCCGGTATTCCCACATCGAAGGATGGAAAAACCATTCTTAGTTTAACTACTTTTCTTACAGAATAAGATTCATTCTAAATTCTTCAATCAGATTACTTACTAAAATTGCTCTTCTTACCTGTTTCTTTCGTCTTCTTCCAATTTGCAGATTCATTCACTGATTTCTGACAGTGATGGGATTTATGGCAACTTTACTTGAATTTTGCAAAGACATTTGTAGAACCTCGGGATACATATTTAACTAAATGTGGCCTGTCGGATCCATCAAGCGTACAATTAACGTGACGTGACATGGTGACTTATTGCCTCAGCACTACACAATATAAACATATCACACATATCTGGCCGGGCCGTGGAAATGTGTTGGAGTTTGTTTGAAACCCCTATTTAAGTGGCTTCAGCACTTCACACACATTCAAACATATGTTAGGGTGAGTTTTTAGTAATATATATCTATTAGTACCCAGATCAGGGCCCGAATTAGTCATACCAGTTCAAGTCACGCATAAACTTCACACCTAAAATGCAAAGCTATCCCTAAAGGGAGGTAAAGATTCTTTAAATCTTGTCCAAATGGGAAAGGAAACCAGGGCTGGGTCTTGGAGCACTACTACTCCCAGATAGACTGCAAATCTCTTGGGCCTTCGTTCCTTGGATACTTAAACCCCGGCATTTTCTCACAGCTAACAACACGCGTATCCACAAATATTTCTCCTTCAATACTCAATATCAGATTCCATTCAAATGAGCAACCCTATTCTTTTAACAATCCTGAAAACACATTAGTCTAAAAGTGCTTTATACTCCGTTTTACGGGTGAAATTGGTGGAACAGGGGTTTTTACCAGGATAAAATGCCCGTCTTCGACTCCCAAATGACCCGATCCAAAAATAGGGATAAGCACGCTTCATAAAAACGGCAATTGTTCCAACCTTTGCATTATACAGCATGTGTGTTTCTCGGCAATCATCCACAGACTCCTCCATAAACATCATATATTGATGAACCTCTTCGGTTCCCATCTTGGAGAAATACACATTTCTAATATTGGACCACATCCCGGCCGCAGAAACACTGGCAAACATTATGATATGAAAGAAGTTCATTTTTTTCCTGGATATCCATAAAGAGTTAGATAGGCCGGGGGCGTTATACTGGACTCAAATTAAGGGGCAATCACTCTCATGACACTGCAAATACAATTAAGAAATAATTAGGGCTCTTTGACCTCATGTATAAAATAGAAAAAGGTCTTCCAAAGGGTTCTTTTATGAAAGGTCGGGGACACACAACGGATACCAAAAAAGGAAAACTAATGAGTCTTGGATTCTGCTAGACATCAAAAACTGCCCAATTATCAACAATATCATGTTTTTAAAAGTTTTGAAACCCTCTAAAAAAACCTAATGGAACTATTTTCCACGTCACTCAAACCGTCAATTCAGCACCTGGACGACAGCCCCGTTTTTAGATATATATCTCACTTCCTTAGTGGGCTCCTCATTCAGCCAGCCGGAGATATCTCTGGGAGTCTTTCCATGACCAAAAACGTCTGCTGTCATAGAATTTCCTATAGTAAGCCTAGTTAGTTGGGTGGCAAGGCCTTATTATGCTGGAAACCAGTGAGAAATTTCTAATACACAATATATAATTGTATGATTGGGTAATAATAACTTTACTTTACGCAACTACTTTTCACACTTTTAGTAATACTCAAATCACCAGGTAAAACCAGCTAATACTCAATTCACCAAGGAACACTTGAGTACACTTAATGACTGGCGATCCTCCTGCCGCATTACTCGCAGCCATTACTCGCAGTCAGTGTAGATTAAAATTAGTAAAATGCGAAATTTAGCGAAATATATTTTGAGCTATATTTTGATACTTTTACTATTTACTAGATGTCGATATTGACTCGGTGAAAATTTAGTAAAAATATGTATCCTAATATATCGAATCGATATATGTAAAAAACTAGGCTATGACCAGGTGCTTCAGCCCTCGCTACAAGCAACGACTAGCGTGCTCAAATGGAATCTGCAGAGCCCGAGCTTAGGCCTGGGCACGATTTGGAGGTACTGAGGTACAGAGACGAACAAAGGAGCACATTCGAGGCGAAGCACCGGCCCAAACTATCATCGCGAGAGTGGTGTCGTTCATCACGAGAGTGGGGGTCTCAGCAGGGTGAGTGACACCAGTTATCAGTAGGTTC
>JAJMAK010000061.1:49467-64101 GCA_030572615.1 Metschnikowia lachancei
GCATAGACTCGTGCAAGAAAGTTGGGCAATCCTAGTTGGACTTTTGCGATATACAATGAGACATCGTTGATGGTATACGCCAAACTCGAGGATAAAAGAAGGGGTTCACGTAGTTTTCAGTTAGTTCACCAAAAATCAAGACTCGATCCGAGTACGATCAGAATCTTGGCCATTCTTAAGGAGAGAGGCTTACTCAGAGGCGAAATGAGCATCCTCGATGAATCTTTAAATGGCATCCAAGTGAACGGAGGGAATGCTCAAGATAGCGTAACGGCCGCGGTCCAAGTTTCTGGAGAAGTGAGCTAAATTGAGTGAGTTTTGATCTCAAACGAGGATGAGAAGGAAAGTTGAGTTTTTATGATAGTTCCTTGAAGTATTTTGTTTTATATTTTAATTGTTTTTTGTGTTTTTGTTGAAAGAGGCTCAGACTAGAACTTTACTTGAGAGTGTGTGCTGCTTGAGCGTGCTATCTCCGACTGAATCGGCCTTCTCTTCACAAAGTGCCCGATAATCAAGGAAATTGGATTTTTTTAGTTAAATATCATCTTAACTAGATATGAATATCAGCAAAAAGTTCGAAAATATATTTCGTAGCAAAAAACGTAGTCGACATCTTCATTCCAATCAACAGTGCTTGCAGCCATTACTCGCAGCCATTACTATACAGCCAATACTACTGTATACACCCATAAACCAACATAGGTAGCCACCAAATATCCAAATATTTTGATATAATACCGAATTTTTTGTTAAAATACATAGTTCTAAAACCCCGAAACCCATGCAACATTGAGATGTACCCGAACCCCCTCCCCCACATATAACTGTAATATAACTGAGGCGTATTTTCAAGTCCCACCACTACCAAAACGCGTGTCGCAGCACCCTTTGGCGTTTGGACCCAACTAAATGGACGAGATTTGTGAAGCCGATCTGGATCTGAAACCACCAAAGCCCACCAAAATCTTATAAAATCTTATAAAATCTTATAAAATCTTACAAACCCTAAACCCTAAACCCTAAACCCTAAACCCTAAACCCTAAAAACCCTCCCCGCCATTCATTCCTAATCAACACCCTTAGCGGGATATTCCTGCACCACACCACAAGCCAAATCGTTCGCGCAAAAAAAAACCTCTCCATCCGAACTCTCTTGTTGAAAAGAACATCACCTCTTACCCCTCCACGCTAAAAACCACATCTACACACAAAATGGCCCAGGGATCACACACTGCACCTTCGAACGCTACGTTCCGCGATAAAGAGAAACCTCAGGAAGTTCGTAAAGCAAATATCCTCGCGGCTCGAGCTGTGAGTGATGCCATTCGTACGTCGCTCGGACCAAAGGGTATGGATAAAATGATCAAGACGAAACGCGGCGAAATCATCATTTCCAATGACGGTGCCACCATTCTTAAACACATGGCCATTCTCCATCCGGCCGCCCGTATGCTCGTGGACGTCAGTGCTGCCCAGGATGTCGAGGCTGGAGACGGAACCACATCAGTGGCGATCTTGACCGGCGCTCTTCTTGGTGCCGCGGAGAAGTTACTCAATAAGGGAATCCACCCGACGCTCATTGGCGAAGCGTTCCAGCGTGCCGCTGCGCGTGTTTGCGAGGTGTTTTTGGATATGTCCCACAAGATCGCGTTGGGAGACCGTGAGGTTTTGATCAAGGCGGCTTCAACTTCGCTCTCGTCCAAGATTGTTTCGCAATACTCGCTGTTGTTGTCGCCATTGTCGGTGGACTCGGTGTTGAAGGTGATGAACGAAGCCCAAACCAACGTTGACTTGAACGACATCCGCCTTATTAAGAAGGTGGGCGGCACCATCGATGATACCGAGTTGGTGGATGGCGTTGTGCTCACACAGACGGTGTTGAAGAACGCCGGTGGTCCCACGCGTGTGGAGAAGGCCCGTATCGGGTTTGTCCAGTTCCAGTTGTCGCCTCCTAAGCCCGACATGGAAAACAACGTTGTCGTTAGTGATTACCGTCAAATGGACAAGATCCTTAAGGAGGAGCGTGCTTACTTGTTGAACATCTGTAAGAAGATCAAGAAGGCCAAGTGTAACGTGTTGTTGATCCAGAAATCCATCTTGCGTGACGCCGTCAACGATTTGGCCTTGCACTTCTTGGCCAAGTTGAACATCTTGGTCATCAAGGATATTGAGCGTGACGAGGTTGAGTTCTTGACCAAGGCCACCGGATGCAAGCCTATCGCCGATATTGAGAACTTCACTGAGGACCGCTTGGGCTCTGCCGACTTGGTGGAGGAGATCGAGTCCTCTGGTTCCAAGATCGTCAAGATCACTGGAGTCAGCTCGAAAAATACCAAGCCAACCGTTTCGGTGGTTGTTAGAGGTGCCAACCAGTTGGTGTTGGATGAGACCGAGAGATCCATCCACGATGCCCTTTGTGTCATCCGGTGTCTCGTAAAGGAAAAGGCCCTTATTGCTGGTGGTGGTGCCCCAGAGATCGAGGCCTCCAGAGTCTTGGTGAAGGAAGCCACCAGCTTAAGTGGCGTTGAGCATTTCGTTTACCAGGAGTTTGCCCAAGCATTGGAGGTGATCCCTACCACGTTGGCTGAAAACGCTGGAATGAACCCAATCAGCGTGGTGACCGACTTGAGAAACAAGCACGAGATGGGCGAAAAGAATGCCGGAATTTCGGTCAGAAGATCTGGTACCACAAACACTTTCACAGAAAACGTCTTGCAGCCCACATTGGTCAACACTAGTGCAGTGACGTTGGCTGCGGAAACAGTGAAGTCCATCTTACGTATCGATGACATTACCTTCAGTCGTTAATGAACAAAAACACCTATATCATATCCTTTAATACAGAATTTCATGACCCAATCACTCCATCGCAACACCTAACAGTATGCAAACGTTGATATAAATATATATAATATACCCACTATTACTATTGAAGCTTGACCGACCGCGACACGCCCTTCTTGATACCTGTCTTCTCTCCTTGGTATGGCCCGTTGTTCTTTTCGTCGTACACTTGTCTGACGGACCGGAGCTTCTTCTTGGCCTGTTCGTATCTCTTTCTCTTCTTGACACGGGCATTTCTGTTGTCGTTTCTCCGGTTGGGCGTGAGACCCTTGTTCTTGAGGATCTGGAAATTTAATGCCCGCTTTCCGTGCTCGTCGGCGTTCTCCGCCAATTCGCCCAACTTGCCCAATTGCGCCGCCTTCTTGGCTTGCTCGTGAGCCGAGCGACGTGCTTCCTTCGATGCCGACTTGGCCAGTTTTATGTTCTCGTAGTAATCGGCGGCATCCTCGTTAATTTCTTGTGCCAACTGCTCGTCACCAGATGCATACTCTTCGCCATCCAAGTCCTCACCCAACTGAGCTTTGTCCTTGCCCAATCCCTTCTTTCTGGCCTCCTCGACAAGCCTTTGTTGTCTCTCGAAGAGTCTTTCTCTGTATGGCAAGTCCAGATCTCCGTCGAACCTTTCGTTGGTGGCGTTTTTCTTGGCAGCCTGATCGATTTTGGAGGTGTAGAAACGCAAGGACTTCTTGCGGCGGTCCTTCTCTTCCTTATCGATAGAGTCGGGCGCTGAGGTCTCGGTGTAGTCACCGGCAGAAACCGCACTTGGCTTTCTGATTTCTCTCTTGGCCTTGACATCGATGTTAACATCATGGGAAGGTGAATCTTCTGCAGAATCCGAGCCTTCCAGGTCGCTTTCTTCCTCGGAATCGGTCTGTATTCTGTCGTCACCAGATTCCGGCATACTGATCTCTTCAGCATCGGATGCTTCGTCCATGGACTCGTCGGATTCTTCGGTATGAGCAGGTGCCACATGGGCGTGAGAGCTAAGCTCGTTGGCCTGTCTCCACACCTCCCTTGTGCTGAGGATGGACTCCATGACGGGGTTTTCCTTCATGGAGAACTTTTGTTTCAGTTTCAAGTTGTCGACGAAGATGGAGAAGTATGAGGAAATCGAACTCAAGTATGCAGATAACGCCACGTACTTGGCGTGGATTAGCGCATCGGCGCCGCCCTTTTTGAGAGTCTCAAGCTTGGGAGTTAAGGAATTGAACTCTTTCAAAAGCGGCACGAACTCCGGGTATGATCCATTCAAATGCTTGAGCTTTTCCTCTTCGTCTAGACTGTCGAAATCGACCGCCTCTTCCTCGACAACAGCACCGGAAGCGCTGGGATCTTGGTGGTCAAACTTCTCCGCACTCTTCTGCCAGTCTTGCATCATGTCCTCATCTACGAAATCGTCCATGTCGAGGTCCTGCAAATGTTTTCTCTGCTGTCTAAGAGCCTCTTCGGCCATCTCTGCCCCACCATCATCATCACTCACATCGTCTCCACCATAGTAGTTTTTCTTGGATCCCCAGCGCTCCTCGCCATCCCCAGCTTCTTCTGCGTCTTCATCTTCATCACCGGATGCTTCGGCGTCATTTTCGCTATCACTTTCGTCTCCGTCAGATTCTTCATGTTGGTGTTTAAGCCCCAAAACTTCCTCCTCGGAGTCATCTTCGTCGGAATCGTTGCCGTTCATGTACGAGCCCGCCTGATCTAGAAGAACACGCTCATTTCTGGAGTCGAAAGCATCGAGCTCATTATCGGAAATATCGTCGTTTCTGGCCATTTTAGTGTGTGGAGAAGAGATGGTTAATGCTGAGGAATGTAGTTAATTGTATGGTTTTTGGGGCTTATGTGCACTCCGCCCGATGAGATCGATGAGGAGGTGGAAAGTGGGAGGACAGCAAATTTGGAGACTGTTTTATGGAAGTGAGAGAAGAATTGGGTGGTTCTTTCGCGGATGGGGACGTCCTTCGAGAGTCCGTTTTTGATCTTTTTTGCTTTTGATCTTTTTTGCTTGTGTGGATATTCATAAATGGAGCTTGCAAATTTATTAAGTGTTTATGGTGTTGACGTTCCTGCATATAGTGCCACAGTATCACTACATCCTGTGATATTTGTATGAGAAAAGGTCTGGTCGTAAATAATATTTAAAGTTTAATTTCGGGGAAGAAGTGTACCGGAATTCTTGAAAATCTGGGACTTTATGAAGTTTTGTATTTTTTCTTTTGTTTCTTTTTCTTTTGTTACTTTTTTTGTTGTGATTAATTTAAAACTTGGTGTTGAGATTGCGAAATAGATAAGTTATCAGCTAGAAACGCTCTGAAGAGGAATAATACCCAAGTGATAAATCATCCAAAGAAATTTTCCAAGCGTTATTGTACATTTAGAAAAACCTCAAAAAAGGTAAAAAAAGAGGTATGGGTTAAGTGGTCTGGTGTCTTGGTGGCTGGGTTGCAATGTATAGATATGGCACCCAACTGGCAAATATCCTCTTTATAGCGATAAATACGTGATCAGTTCAACCTTATGTCCGAGGATATTTTATGCTATAAGCATAGACGTAAGCTGTATTCTATGTCGATATTCATCTTTTCGGGTTCAATGGATGTCTACTTTTCCTAGCTTGAAAAACAAGTCCGTATTTGGCGAAATATCTCAATTTGCAATATCAAGAATGTGGTACATCATGACTATTGGATACTTTTATGTTTCCACATTACAAATGTATTTAAATAGCCAGAAATGTATTTCCTTTTTACAAGCGTGAACCTAATTAAAAGAGTAAATCAAACTTCAAAGCGGAGTACGGAAGGTGGCCACCAACAGATTTCTACCAAAATGATGAGCAATCTGGCTGATCTAAAATAAGAAGCACTGCAACGGACGAAGACATTTCACCTTTACATCTATTTCACTTTTATATTCGATTCACTTTTACATCTATTTCACCTTTACATCTATTTCACTATTTCACTTTTATATCCGATTCACCTTTACATCTATTTCACTTTTACATTTATTTCACTTTTATTCGATTCACCTTTCCATCCATTGCATCATTTCAAAACTCCACCAATTGTTACCGATTCATCACATTTTAATGATGAAAATAAACAAAGATCCCAAGAGAAGTTCTAGAGATTTCACTTAACTAATGATGAAAAAGAAACCAGGAAAACGCTATAAAAATCTTCCCCTGGAGCTTCTCATAAGTCACCTACGATGTATGCACCTACTCAATGGCACAAACCTTTTGAGAACGTGATCGTTTCTCCGCTTACCAAATGCAAATATCTTAAGCTCTCCAAAGAAATACAAAAACTGACGATATGAACCACTTAATATGGAAATATTGGCAAAATTATTCAAAATAAAAAAAGTACTAACAACCACTTAATGCACCTAACACCAGTCACGTGCGACTCGTGAGGCTCTTTTCAAACACCGTCTTCAAGCAGCGTTCCAAGACGCCAAGCTTTATTTAATCAATTAACTAGTCCCAATCAACTAGTCCCAATCAACTAGTCCCAATTAGTCAATCCCAAAAAACACATACCCGACCCCTTTCTCCGTACACTCAATTTATACGAGGAAAACTAATTGCCAACCAAAATCATTAAGATCGTCCTGCACACAAACAGAGCTCGAGTCTACGCATCGCCTCATGTCATCTCTAGCCTAAGCTTGAAGGTTCCATAAGCCCACCAAAAGCGTAAAAAAACACCACCATAACCTCCCACTTCCTAATCAAACCCTCATAATAACCACCCTAAAACACACAAAGCATGTCCAACAGGCTAGAGTCTCTCAACCCAAAGAAACCTGCCAGCAAACCAGGCCTCAAGTTTAAGCCGAAGGCCGTGGCTAGAAAAAGTAAAGAGGATAGAGAAAAAGACGCCCCAGAAATCAAACAAGAAGACCGCCCGCGCCTGCAAACATCTACCCGTGGCCGTGGGTCTGGTCGTGGTCGTGGCCGTGGTAGAGGTGCCGCGTATGTGGGTACCCATGTGGTTTCAGCAGGCCCTTTGGCCATGGGCTCGGTTGGTGTAGGTGGAGGCATGACCAGCTCGAAAACTGGCCTCACCAATGACCGTATCTACGGAGCTACAGAGTCGCTGAGTGTGGCTCCACTTGCTAGCTTGAAGCTCAAGTCTCGCGATGGCGCCGTCAAGACTCCCGAGGGTGAAAACGCGTCCGATAGTGATGGAGATGATCCTACCAAGATCAATATGAACAAAGAGTATGCATTCGACGAGTCCGAGACGAGGTTGTTCCCTGTGCAACCACAGAAACACATTGAATCCACTCTTGTCCCAGAATTGTCCACCGTAGACTCGCTGCTGCCGCTGGCACCAAGTTCCAACATCAATTCACGTGCACAAACCGTCGATTCGGTCAAATCGGAAGATGTACACGACGTGGCGCCTGCCGACTCAGTGGCCCCTCTTCTTGTGAACCCCGACGAAAAGCAGGAGTCCGAGGAACACGACCGCATCATTGACGACCAGAAGCTGATTGTAGATTTGATCACCACCGAGCTCGACCAGATGAAAACAGACGATGCAGAGGGTTCTGGTTCTGTGTCTGGTTCCCTCGGCTCAGAAAAGTACGTGCTTCTTCATGTGCCACAGATCACGCCCACGGACCACGAGCACGTGCCGTCGAAATCCCACTTTGCATCTCCCCTTGCACAGAACTTCGAGGGTCAAGTCGGTACGTTGAACTTCCACCAGTCTGGTAAAATCACCATGACGCTAGGAAAGGATTCAGTGTTCCAGTGTGCCGGCGGCAACCCTTCATCATTCCTTCAGGAGCTTTATGTCATAGAAAACAGCGAAGCCGACAAGGACCCCGCCGATGTTGAGGCGGAGGAAGAAGCTGCTTCGGTTCTTGATGCCGACGGAAACAAAATTGCTGGCAGAATCTATAGACTTGGCGGCATCACAGGAAAGATTGTCGCCACCCCAGCCATCCAGTAACTTTGTGAAGTACAGTAAGTACGGTAATTCTAATATGCATATTCTTCTTTCTACTTCCACTTCAATTAAAACTTAAAAGAACTAGTTGTTGATCAAGCGCGATGTCAATGCCTCCAAGTCCTCTAATGTCTCGGGCTCATCAAGCTCAACCAAACCATCCTGGCCATCGTCTTCATTGTCTCTGTTAGACTTCTCAAACCACTTGGCCTTCTTGCTGCTTGGTTGCACGTCCTCCTCGTCCAGCGACTGGAGATCCTGGTCCAAGTCACCCGTGCCCAAAGTGACAACGGTTTGGCCGTCTTCAAATTCACCATCGCTCGAGTCTTCCTCTCTCATGCGTCTTTCGATTTCCTTTCTCTTTCTCTTCTTATCCTGTCTTTTAGCCCGGGCCAACTCTTTATCCTCCACATCTGCATCATCCATCGCCTCCTTCTCCTTCATCACATACTGCTCCTTTTGAGTCTTGGCATCTCCCTTGCTCTTGAAATCCTCTTCATCCTCTAACTCATAGAGTGGGTGTGCAGTACCATCATCATCGAACTTGAGTTTGGTGGGCAAGCCCTTGCTTGAGAGCGACAACTTCTTCGAGAGCGCCTTCTTAGCTTGTCTCTTAGACACAGGGATGGTCAAGTCTGGAAGTTCCTCCTCGGCAATCTCGTGATCTTGTCTCTTGACGCTCATGAAGTCGTCATCACTGTCGTCACTTTCACCATCTTTTCTGATCTTGGTCCCTGTCATATTCAAGTACTGTTTGGAAAGGACGGTTTGATTCTGTCTCTCAAACATACGGTCGTATTTTGTTCTGACGGATTTTTTGCCGTCGTCGTTCTTGGCCTCACCTTCAGCATCAGCCTTTTCCAAATCCAACAACTTCTTGGACATATTCTTCTTATCCTTGTTTGCTTCACCGCCCTTAATTTTAATTTGAGGAGCTCCTGGTAAACCTAAAGATTCGGCGTACTTTTCCGCCGGAAGTTCATCAATCTTGAACACTTCCTTGTCCTTTTGAACGTACACGGATTTATAGTATGAGATAAATGCACGCTGGCCCAAGTTTTTCATTTTGGGGTCCTTGAAACATAACGACTGTAGTTGAGGACGGATGGATTTCTTGTTTTTCTGCTTGATGTTCATGTACTTTGGCTCGATCTTGTTCCCCTTGAGACGCTTCAACATGGCCTCTTCTTCAGATGGCAAAAGCATCAAAAGCGACTTCCCGGAACGACCAAAACGTGCACAACGTCCGGCACGGTGGACATAGGTGGCAGCATCTTCAGGACAATCTACTTGCACGACCCAATCGATGGCAGGGAAATCAAGGCCTCTGGCAACAATGTCAGTGGCAAACAAACATGCAAACTGAGCATGGGTAAACTTCGATGTAGTTTCCAACCGCGTGACTTGCTTGTGGCGACCGTAGAGTTTCATCAAAGAAATACCCGGCTGTAGTGTTCGAAAGGTCTCGTATGCATACTGAACCTGTTTCAGCGACGAGAAAAACACAAGGATCTTGCTCTTCAAGTGCGACTTGATGAAGGACCACAACACATCGAGTTTCTCGTCAAGTGGAATGCGAATGTAGAACTGTTCCAAGCTATCGGGCGTTGCAGACACCGTACTGTCGGAGGAGACGCCGATTTTCTTGGGGTTGGTCAATGAAAGACGGGCCAAATCCTTGACATTGTCGGACTGCGTGGCTGAGAACAAAAGTGTCTGTCTAGTAGGAGGCAAATGGCTGACAATACTGTCGATTTGTTTCTTGAACCCCATGTCGAGACATCTGTCTGCCTCATCCAACACAAGCACCTGTAAGTTGTTTGTTTCCATGCCCACGGTCTCGTTCATGTGCTGGGAGATTCTGCCGGGAGTTCCCACAAGAATGTTCATCCGCGCCACTCTTTCTTTCTCGTATTGAACGTCCTTTCCACCAGTGACAAGACCAGCAGAAAACGTGTTGTACTTTCCGATCTTGGTAAGCACCTCGAAAATCTGCACCGCCAATTCACGGGTGGGTGAAATGATCAATGCTGCCAAGCCGTCGTACTCGGTGATTTTGTTACGGATCAATGCCTCAACCACAGGCACCAAGAACGCAAGCGTCTTTCCCAGCCCCGTCTTAGCTGTACCCATGATATCATCACCCTTCAATGACATGCATATGGTTTTTTTTTGAATATCCGTCATGGATACAAAGTTGGCTTCTTTGAGTCCACGGAGAGTAGCTTCGGAGATGGGCAAGTCCAGAAACTGGTCCAATGCTGGGCCATCGACGGCCGGGTCAAACTCATGGATGCGGCGTTGAAGCTGTGCAAGTTCTTCTTCCTCGGAAATCCGTTTTTGTTTGCGGTCCACCTTTTTACCTTTATTATGTTTTGCCATAATGTTGAATTTTCAAGATTTCAAGATTTCACTGCTCAAGCTTTATTTAAACTTGTATTAGGTGTTTGAGAATTATTGGTGATGCCTTAGTAGTGAGGTGGGATGAGCATCGGTGAAAATCATTTGGCGCGTCCTGCATGTGGCCTCACCACCGGGTTCACCACTATTAATCTTGGAATTTCTGGGGCTCAACAAAAGAGCATTGCACGAAAATAGCTGGGGGGAATTTTATGTGGGCGTGATTCCCGAGCGCACTAGAATCTAACAGACACAAAGTTTTGGGAAAAATCGGGAACCCCGTAAGAATCTTCATGGGGTAAAATACCTGACGTAAGCTGGTGTACGGGTGTTTTATCGGGGCCATGGCACCATTAACCTCCACCAAATCCATTTCCCTAAAAGTTAAGTGTTTCCGCGTACTGGAGAGCCAAGTCACCATATACATCAGGCTTCTCGGGACTCATGCACAGGAAACAAAGTTTTCCCTGGGGAATGTCGTATTTCTTAACCACCATTTCGATGATTTCCTGCGCAGTGGCCGAAGGCATTTTTGTATGGTCAGCCTCAATTTGAATGAGAAAGCCTCGAAAGTTCCCATGGAGCGAAACGTTGGCCGTACGGATAACCAAGTTTCCGTTTTCGAGCTCGTAGATCTGGCCTCCGTCGCCTTTAATCACTTGTCTTTGGGTCCAGGAGCTCTGCATACGGTGTCCCACCATGAAATCAAATGAATCATTGAGTCCCGTTGTAGCACCCTCGTGTAAATGGTGGTTTGGGATTGCAAGCTCGTCATCGTTGGTAGAATCGTGTCCTAGCTCTTCCTGGACCACGTGACTGAACACTGCCACGCTATTTTTGTCAATGAGAGTCACGCACGCGTCGTGGAGGTAGGACGGCACCCATGTATAGAGAAACGAGTTCTGTGGGGCAGTGGCATGGGTAAGTGAAAGTTCTGGAGGCACCGAGTAGATGTTGTTGCGGAAGATTTTAAAGGTGAAGTTCCATTTGCCCTTCAATGCGGGAAGTTTATTTGACATTTCGTCGTGGAACTGGAGGATCGTTTGTGGGGTTGCCTGGTGGACAAGAAGGACACTGGAAGGTTAGTAAGTGGTGGTTTCAGGAAGGTTTTTTTTTTATTTATGAGAATCTCGGGCCAATTGACGCGCTGGCCACATAAAGATACACCGGAAAAGCAGATTTTTAGTCATTTTCCAGCCTCTTGGCCAAGTTACTTGGTGTTTCACACATATTTCTGGTGCCTTTCACCCGGAGAAAGCACAGTACATACGCTGAGACCATGGTTTATGGGTAAGTGTATTTGCTTCGGATTTTGGATTGAAATTGTGGGCTGGGATTGTCTTTTCAGCAAAAAAAAATCACCCTTATCTTGCAAGTCTTACACTGAAAGTGCTGAAGAAGTATGGACATGGTCAGTTGACGTCAAGTCTCACCTGGAGGAGAGCACACCCGTGCATCCGAGATTTGCACCCATCGCCGCGCATCGCAGGTGATTTTTCCATGGTTAAGGCTCATGGCCAATAGTGTGAATAAGCATTTTGCCCAGCAATACCACTGCAAAATAGGCACATACCTTAAACACTCATCCAGATAAAACCAGAAACAAATATGTCAAACGGGGCTCGCGTATCGCAAGAAGCCGTGTTTATCGGCGCAAATAAACAGGGTCACGTGCTCGACTATGCACCCAACATAGTGGCTTTTGGTGCCCATCATGCCGTGGCTCTCTGGAACCCGGTGTCAAAAGACAAAAAAGGTATCTATCAGACGCTCAACGGCCACACCAAAGAGGTCACATGTGTGAGATTTGTTCCCCACTCAAACATGTTGGTTTCAGCCGGTGAAGACGGGCAGATTATCGTGTGGAAAAGCGGGCATGCAGGTTCGTTTAGCCATGCTCTGTCCATGGTCCATGAACACTGCTCAATCACAACTTTGGCTACTGTAGATGATAAGATTTTGGTTTCCGGAGCCTCCTCGGGCGAAATTCTGATTTGGGCCTTTGACAATTCCGACCTGGGCCTTTCGTTATTGCATGGCTTTAAAGTGAAGCCAAACTTCTTTCCCACCACCTTATGTCTTCAGAAAATCAACGATATCTACCTTTTGGTTGTAGGAGGCACATCTTCCGATTTGTTTGTCTACAGTTTTGGCGAGTCTGCGACTGAATTCACCAACTGTGCTGTGCTTTCGGGTCATGAAGATTGGATCAAATGCTTATCGTTCGTCACCGAAAAAGAAGGCCTAGATTATATCCTTGCTTCGGGTTCCCAGGACAGATATATCCGTCTCTGGCGCTTGCGGTTGAACGAGGCCATTGATGACTCGGACGAGGACGATTCCAGACTTGTGCTCTTGTCGAACAAACAATACAAATTCTCCTTGGGCCCTGACCGTGCAGCCTTCAGTTTCGAGGCCTTGATAATGGGCCACGATGACTGGGTCACCGACCTCAAGTGGCACCCTTCGCTATCCGCCGATAACTCTGGCATCACCACCCGTAAATTGCAATTATTATCCCTGAGTGCAGATACTGCGTTGATGGTTTGGGAAATGGACGTAGACTCTGGGATCTGGGTCAGCGCCAGTCGTTTGGGTGAGCTTTCCATCAAAGGAGCATCCACAGCCACTGGTGCTTCGGGTGGGTTCTGGTCATGTCTCTGGTTTACTGACCCTAAATCATCCACACAATATATTCTTGCCAGCGGCAAAACAGGTGCCATTCGTGTGTACCAGTGCACGGACCCGAAAACCAACACGTGGGAGTCAGTGCTCGGTGTTACCGGACCAGTGCGTGAAGTCACTGATGTCGTGTGGTCCCAGGAAGGCACTTATGTGCTTGCCACGTCTCTGGACCAGACCACCCGGTTGCTTGCTCCCTGGAAACGCAACCGACCAGCCAACGAGACCAATCTGGTTACATGGCACGAGTTTGCTCGTCCTCAGATCCACGGGTACGACATGATTTGTGCAGACAATGTTTCGGCGACGAAGTTTGTTTCTGGTGGAGATGAGAAGATTTTGCGAGTGTTTGAGATGACCCAATCTATCAACGGGCTTTTGCAAAAGTTCTGTGGTGTACCGGACTTTGCCACCGCCGAAGCTTTGCCTGAGGCGGCATCTTTGCCCGTGTTGGGATTATCAAACAAAGCCGCAAACGAGCAATTGGAAGCGGGCGAAGCCCAGCAAAGAGAAGAGGACTATGAGAACGAGGGGGAAACCAACAAAACGGAAAACACCGATGTTTTGGCTTCTTTGCAAGGCCCCCCATTGGAGGATCATTTACAGAGACACACGTTATTCCCTGAACTTGAGAAGTTGTACGGACACGGTTACGAAATCACGTGTTGTGCCACATCCCCTTCGAACTCGCTCATTGCATCTGCTTGTCGCTCGAACTCTTCAAAACATGCGGTGATTCGAATCTTTAACGCGAAAAAGGATTTCCAGTTAGTGGACGAGGTGTTGAAGGGCCACAACCTCACCATTGTTAGCCTTGAGTTCTCGCCTGATGGCCAGTACTTGATTGCAGTTTCGCGGGACCGTCAATTTTCATTGTGGCGTGTGGTTGATGAGAATGCCGGCCATTTCGAGCTTGTGGAGTTGAACCCAAAAGCACACTCGAGAATCATCTGGGACTGTTCTTGGGCCCCTAAGGGCACAGATATTTTTGTCACCGGATCTCGTGACAAGGGCATCAAGACGTGGAAAGTCCAAGGGAATAAGGTGGAGATGACTAGCCATTTCAAGACCGACTTCGCCATCACGTCTGTTGCGTGTTACCAAAAAGAGTTGGTGCTGGGGCAAGTGCTTATTAGTGTGGGACATGAAAACGGACGTATTTCCTTGTATGGCGTGTCCCCCGATGGTGCAAGTGCGCTCAAGAAAATCACCGATATTTCTTCTGATATTCTTCCAGGATCACGTATCAACAAGCTTGCTTTCAGTAATAAGACCAATGGTCACAGTTTGCAATTGGCAGTGGGCAGTGACGACACGTCCATCAGATTATATTCCGTGGACGCCAACTCCCTTGAGTTTTGAATGTTTTGATTGCGAAGAATGCTGATACCAAGGAATTCCAACCAATAATAGTTACTTGTTTGCGGTGTTCCGATGTACAGTTGGAGATGTATTTATCCATTGTCTAATGTTCTTGTCACTGGTTTTCGCAGCCGCAGCAGAGAACAGTTGCATCGTCAGTGGCATATATCTTTTCATGCATCACTCACTGAAATTGACGTCTGAAAACTGGAGAAGAAAACTTAAACCAAACGGCTGATCAGTCAAAAATTTTAACATTTTCTTCTGTTTTGTTTCGTTGTGTTGGTGTTTGATGTCAGTGCTAATGCACCTTAATGTTGAAATGTTTACTGCGAGACTTTTGGTGCGCGCACGACAAATATGAACACCAGCGAGCGCACTC
>JAJMAK010000062.1:0-63155 GCA_030572615.1 Metschnikowia lachancei
TTTTTTTAAAAAAAAAAAAAAAAAAAAAAAAAAAAAAAAAAAATTGTGATTTTTCCCGAGTTTTATCATTTTTTCATTAAATTTAGAAAATTTTACTGGTAATTTATTGTTTTCCCTTCCTTTTATTGATTTTTGATACAATTTTAAGGGCTTAAAAATCGGAGCTTTCTCTTTTTTAAACAGCACAAAGTACAATCATCCATGGTGAGAAAAAAAAAAGAGATTGATCATGCTGATTTTGACTGATCAGGAAGCTCAAATCCTGCTCAATAATTGGGAAGGTGAACGGTTTCCTCTTCGCTGTGATACGAGACAGGTCAATCCCTTATCGCCTCTTATTTTCAACTTAGCGTTGGAACCTTTTTTGATGCATATCCAGGCATTGGAGGATATGTTTGTATAGTTTTTGTGTCGTTCTTATAGCGGCGTCCTGTAATACAATTGTTTCTTTAAAAAAAAGTGCATATTCGGCCAAGAAATCTTGTGAAATTCATTGGCTGATTACTAGAATGGTAAAGTTCAAAATCTGCTGCGGAGATCTTTTGACTAATAACCCCTCAAATAATCCACATCTATAGCTTCTATCAGTTGTGATAGAATTAGATGTCTGTTATCCATCCAAATGCATCTTATTTGTATTCGTAGAAGCTACCATTCGTTTTCTGAGGAACCTTTATTCATATTCAAAGCAGCTTTTTCGCAGCCAAACTCGTAGCCTGGCCGCGAACTTCCTGAATTTACATCGCTCTTTGAATTAAATACTCCTCGTGGTTTTAGCCCAGATTTCTTTAATTTAAAAGCTCCTTTTGTCATTGAAAACTTTAATCTGAAAACTTCGGAATCTTTCTCTAGCAGTACTACTTGTATTAGAATTCATGTTCCTGATCTTACTGTTTCATTTATATTGTTCATGGACACTAGCAAGCCCATAGTACTAGAAGTAATGCTGCATGTTTCATCCTTATGTAATAGGTAATTCCGAACCTTGGTCAGTTTTCTTATCAAAAGAGGAATCTTTAACGGAGTAAGAACTGAGGTAGAGCCATGGTGCTACTAATTGTTAAGAAAAAACTCCTCTTTTATCCACTTTGAGCCATTCGACGATAACTTTCGGTTTCGCTGATAGCATTTCTGGGATTAGCCCTTGATTTCATCTCTGAGTAGATTATACACATCTATCTCCTTGTAAATTGCCCATTATGGCTTGACCCTCTTGACAGTTTTCAAGAGAACTGTGGCTGTGGCCATAACAGTAAAGGCACGTATGATATTTTCATGCTTCTGGGTCACACTCCAAAGCTTTTTCACGTGTTTATTACCAACTTTGAATCCCCCTTAGAGTTCTCTTTGACAAGTCTCGGGCCTTTTGTAGCGCTGTCTTGCTGCTTGATTTGATTTCAGGAAGTCTTCGCTTTTGTGGAAGTCTTCTTGGCTTTCATTTTCTCTATCTTTTTTTGGATGATTTAAATCCAAACATTTATCTTCCTGTTTGAATTCATAGCAGTATTCATGAACTTGAAGACACTGAGGAAGTTCAAACTTAGGAAGTTCAAGATCTGCAAAAAGTCAAAAGACATTGGGTACTGGTTGGTGCAAACATATTTTTGACATTCTAATCAGCTTCAAGTTTTTTTCTTTTTTTTTTTTTCTTTTTTTTTTTTTCTTTTTTTTTTTTTCTTTACCCTTTAGCCGCTAAGTTAACGCATAGTTGAGCTTTATGGTTGTGGGTTGATTCACACCCATTAGAGGACACAATAGGAATCTTGTATCAGAGTCATTTCAATATTTTGAATCAGTAGAGCTTTTGAAAGGATTTGCTGTAAAAACTACGAGGACTCCACCCTTATGCAATAATATGTGCTTTTTTTTCGATTTGGTATCTGAACTCAAAAGTGGGAAAGTTGGCGTCATGTTAGAATTCGCACAGTTGCCCGTCTCACTGTGGTGTTATAAGGAAAATAATCTCTTTCCTATAAAATATTTTACCCTTCTTCAATAAAATTCTGAATAAGCTTTCTGAGTGTTTAATTTTACATTTCTTGTTTCTATAAATGGAGTTTTCTCGAATTTTAGTAAACAATACTATTTTTTTGGTCCTAAAAACACCTTTCGAATATTTATGAATCCCCCCTCATTTTTTACCAATTTGCTACTTAAGCTTCAAATTCACACAATATAATAATTATAAAAATGAAAAATCCTATTTTATATTATACTTACAAGGGCCAAATACGTTTTCAATTAGAAAATAAATCCAAGGTTCTAGCAAACTTAATTAAGTTTTTTGTGCTTCTCCTCATACCTCATATCTAATCTGCTTAAACAAAAGTTGATCGATGAAGTGCTGCTGCTAACATTTTAATTCAAATGTTCTCTTTTTATTTTGAAATAGTGTTTTTACATACAAACTTATGATAAATATCTACCTAGCACTTTTTATTGTAAGTTGGCTATTCCTGTTGAAGGTATTAGTGAAATTTTGCTAAGCAAAATGTACTCCAAGCCTATGAGAACTTTTGGTGGTGTGAATAGCTTTCACTTTTTTTTGATCCAGGAGAACACCCGTTGCTTTCTAACAAATGGTAAAAACTGAAATAAAAATGAAATCCATACACTGTGCTTAAAAATAAAAAAATATCGACATCAGCAGGATTCGAACCTGCGCGGGAAATCCCAATGCATAAGCCCGAATAATTCGAGTGCATCGCCTTAACCACTCGGCCACAATGCCTTGATTTGTTGAAAGTACAACTTTTAATTCCGTTAAATCGAATTGGCTTACTAAACTGGATCGTCAGATCGTATTTCTCATACAATTGTTTCTTTTTTCTTAGAAGAAGTCCTACGTCTGCTTCAGAAGCCTGCCTTACCTTCAGGTAATTCTTTCGTCAGGCGGAAAGGAATATGTTGAAACTCGAGTTCTTGTATTAACGACTACTTCGTTGTATAAGAGTACGTGTTTTAGTTCTGGACGAACTCTGCTCTGGATGAGCGGTTGTCCTTTCAATAGTACCTGGGACTATTCTTAATACTTCAACATCTCTCAGCGAGGATCTTGCATACATACCATAACAGTCTGTAGGATATCATCGAGTATTACATGCAGGTCAATCAGTATGAACTAGGACAACCTGGAAACTGTGACAGTTAAGATAATTTGAGGGGGACATACCTGAGGGGCTTAAGTTATGTCATACGGATCAACAAAGTTTTTTTCCATTCTTTTCGGATGGGTTGAAGTGATCTACAGAGCGCGTAGAGTAAGGAGGAGGGTACAGGGCCCGGGAGAGCCAGATAATTTCATTATTCCGTACTCTATCCAGATGTGCTTTCAGGGTTTCTCTATATTTTTATAGCTTTTGTGTCGCTTTTATAGTGGTCTCATGTAATACAATTGTATAAAAAAAATATTTCTTTTTCAAAAAGAGTCACAAGCCCATCTTTAAATACATCTCTGCCAAGTCAGACTTTTAAGTCTAACCCCTCCGTAGGATTCCTCAGCTCTTCTTTGCTGGAAAGCAATTCTCTATTTCATTCGTTTCTAGTTAATAGGATTGCTATCGCCAACAAATACCTTGCTTCGGCCAAATTGAAACGCTCGTAGTCTTATCCCAGTCTAGACCAGTTCGGGCAAGCTGAAAAGATTTTCCACAACCCGATCCTTTGAAACTCTTTGCGACTCTTTGCGACTCTTTGCGACTCTTTGCGACTCTTCTAGCCTGTCCCTTTGGCCTATCCTACGACAGGCGACTTTCATCGAACCTTCCTTGTTTACCTTCCATGTCTCACTAAAGGTACTGCACCAAGGGAATACCGTGACATTTCTTAAAATCCTTTTTGGAATGTACAGTACGACTATAATCAGTGGAGAAAATGTAGCACCGATACTGCAAACAACGTTCATTGTCCCTACATTTAAAGATGTTCAGAAAAAGATAGTGCCTCAACTAGATTTATCCAGCCAAAAAAAGTCAGGGTTCTTTTTATTCATTGATTTTGATTATTGGGTAAAATCTTATCATTAAAAAGAGTAGAATCTTTGATTTATAACTATGAAAACAAACGTACGCTTTTCACCAACCACTGCTGTTCTGAAACTGGCTCATAAAGTGCACTCTCTTTTCTTAACCAAGTGAATTAGAGTTTTGTTCAAAAGGAAATCAATTTTTTTTGAAAAGAAAATCACATCACAGAGCTATGAAAAGCGATGAGAAAAACGGTAAACACATCTGGATAGAGTACGGAATCATGAACTTATCCGGCTCTCCCGAGCCCTATATTATCCTCCTTACTCACTGAATATAGATCCTATCTTTTAGGTTCTGAGAGTTCAAAGTACAGAGTAGAAAATAAATGAATGTAAATTTGTGTGGTTAATTAATGCCGATATTTACCTGTTACCGTTATGAAAAGACAATATAGAATGATGGAGTCGTTTGGGCCGATGAGAATTCGCCTAAGGCTTCAATGTTTAATTCATGCGGAGGACCAAAAATGGTTTGCCAGCGACCTCAGTGGCAGCAACATTTTATCCCAGTATTTCCTGGAAAAGGGCCAAAAAATATACCAATGTTAGAATACATGAAAAATTCCAATATCAACTTGATGTGTGGGGTTAAACACACTCATATTGTCGGGTAGTATATTCACAGAGGTTTCTCATAATACATATATTTAGAGGGCAATGAATTTGAAGGTAGATTTCAGTCCGTGAAACTTAATGATTTTCCTTTCTATCGGGCACATGTGCTTTAATATTACTGGCCTTAAAGTGGCCGCTTTACACCCTGGATATCAAAGCGTTTGATAGGAGACTTGACAAGCTTATCCATGGTAGAGGAGGTATGAACCAATACACCCATTAGCATGCATTTGAACACACGTGGTAGTATCTCACCTGTGTTAAATTCGGACAAAATGTCTCCTCCGTAACATAACAGTGAGTCCCAGAAATCAAGAACTTTTGGTCCAGTAAAGTTTTAAAAATGGCTTAAGTCTTCGAAATATTTATCAGTAAACTAGTAATAGTTTTGTTTCTCACTCATATGCAGAGATAATTCTACTAAAAGGGCACCAGATGTATTATATACATGACAATCCTAAGCACTTAAAAGCTTTATACTAACTACACACAGGAGAATTAGTCAAGAAACTTCCTAAACACATTCATTTTTATTGATGTTTACAAACCAATTTCATTTTCGAAACTGGGTGTATTTTTTTCTTTTTTATCTTTTTTCTGCTAGCTGGGCCCTTAAATGTTAAAATGGTGATACCGGCTTCCCAGATTCTGTGCGTGCAGTGTCAGTTTTTTGGAGTTAGGCGAAATATCAGAGACCAACAGAGTTTAGTACTAATTTTTTCCGCAAAAAAATTCCCTTAATCTATTAAGGCTTTTTATCACATTTTTTAATCACATTTTTTTATCACATTTTTTTATCACATTTTTTTATCACATTTTTTTATCACATTTTTTATTATTATATTATTTCATTCCTTAAATTCCCTTTTCTCCATCCGCACCTTAATATCTTCTCGTAACGTTACTTCGCGAACTCGGTATGGTCAGTCTGCATCAGCACCTGAAAGTCAACACCAACCAACACTTTTGCACCCACTAACCTTCTTCGATTCAAGAGAATTATAGAAAAAAATAACATAAAAAAAGCCTCACGTTCCCTGCATGTCTTTTCTCCATGTGTGGCACAGTGTCCCAGTCAACAAGTCGAACCGGCCTTTTCTCACCGAAAACGAGCACCACATTTTCGTCAAGGATGGCGTCGGCATCTACCAAGGCAAACTGAAAATCAAGGGGTTTCAGAACGGCCGTGCATACTTGACCAGCAAACGTGTGATATATCTCGACTCGACTCACCAACTGAAGGCCGTTGCTATAAATATATCGGATGTCGCCAGTGCCGAGCATGTGGAGAGATTTCTCCGGTCCAGCGCCAAGGTCAAAATCTACTTGAAAGCGTCCACTTCTTCAATGGATCAAGAAGATGGTTCAATATCCATTCTGAACGCAGAAGAAGCTTCCAATCAACCAGAAGTTGTGGACTGGGTGTGTGGAATCTGCTCATTTAACAATCACATGGCTTCAAACATCAACTTAATCACCAACTTCCCCAAATGTGTTTCTTGCGGCATCCCTCCACCTCAAAAACAACTAGAAACTGTTATCGAGTCGGCTGCGCAATCAAGCAGGGGCTCGGAATCGAGCAATGGTTCGGATGTGAACCCTGATCTGTGTCCTAAATGCACATTCATCAATCACCCATCCATGCGGTACTGTGAGGTGTGCGGTGCGCCACTAAAACAGGCCCCAAGCTCGCTTTTAAAGAAAATCAAGAACTCGCAACGAAACTCTTTGGGTGCTTCCTCAAACCCCCTTGGTTTGGTGCTTGAAGAGACCGAGGCATACACCAATAGTTCCCCTTACGTCAAGGTGAGTTTCCGCAAAGGAGGCGACTCAGAATTCTATAGGCATCTTCGGGAAATCATCGATAAACTTAAATGGTCCGCTCTAGAGGCTAAAGGTGGGGTAAGTGATGACTCTACACGGGTTTTGCCCACCCGAGAAGCCACGCCTCGAGTCCAGTCCCGAGGAATCCAGGGTCTAGTAAAAATCGGCGAGCTTCAACGCAAACAAAACGAGCTCATCTTGTCTCTGTCCCTCGAAGACTTGGAGCAGCTAATGAACAAGGCCCAGGAGATTCTCGAGCTCACATCGTCGTTCAGCTCGTTGATCAAAAAACCCCACATTGCCACCACAACCATATCTCCACTTCTGGTCAGTCTGACCCTGAGTATATACCACCAAGAATTGGCCCAGCACATATGCGAGTACTTACTCAACGTTGAACTCACCAGGCCCACGTCGATGATAACATTGCAGGATTTGTTTGCCTCATACAACCGGTTTTCTATCTTGAGCCAGGGGTTTGGCGGCGAACTTGTCACTACGCAAAACTTCCGCAAGTGTTTACACTTGTTTGACACTCTCAATCTACCCGTCAAACTCAAAACTTTCCTGTCTGGGTTGGTGGTTGTAACCCAAAGACTACATGATCTGCAAGATATCCACCAAGTCATCATGGACTACTTGGTGGCAGAGGAAAACCGGTTTATGTATGAGAAGTTTACCAGCGAGCTTCTAGTAGACACCGACGGCTACATGAAGGACGCGTATAAGACTTTTCATGGCAAAACCGTAGCTGAAATAGCAGAGAATTTTGGCTGGTCGTCTACCATTTGTGTAGAGGAACTAGCGCGTTGCATAGACGAGGGCTTGGTGGTTTTCGATAGGCATATTCTGGGGACTTTCTACTTTGTCAACAAATTCGACCCGAAGCTTGCAGATAAAATCAACGACGAGTCTCTTGTCAAGGAAAAAGCCCAACAAGATGTACTCAGTCACCAAAATTTGATTTCCTCTAAGTTAAAGCTGCAGCAAGACTCCAACCAAAACTTGCTTGCTTTTGACGAGTTTGACTTTGGTGCACAGGAAAGCTTTCGTGAAGATGATAAATCGAATGATAGCATTCGAACTGATGAACCTATCAGCGAGTCGTTAAGCCTTCTCAGCGGGTTGAAATTTTGAGGCAGCTTATCTTACGAGTCATGAACGCGGCCGCGAATCATGAAGACTCATGGCGACTCATGAGTCAATGCTGTTTCCTGTGTTTCTGCACACATACATCCACGGAAAACCTGCATTCTTAAAGTAATTTCTGGCTCGAATTGGGGTTTTCGCTCGGGGAAAAATTCTACAGAAGTATGAATCATTCTTCGGCTCAACGAGCTTCTTCCGAAATGCTATAAGCTTTTGGCTACTTTTCCTTAAGCAAAAGCGGAAGTATTATATTTCCGTAACCACTTGGATAGCGTGAGACTGGTCATACGCCTATCGCGCTACGCACGTATATATCTGAGAGATTGCATGTCTGCAATAACGGATGACCGGTGTTCTACATCTTTGCGCACTTCCTGATTAAGAATTGGGAAGTCATTATCAGAAATCGACGGTCTGACCAAGGAAGTACTTAGAGTCGCTTGTCATCTGACGTTACGGCGATTCTTTCAAGCCAATAAGCATTATTGTTTACACAGATATCTTCAGAGTCAAGTGACACGTGTTGTGTTGTGGAATATGCGTTACCAGGTGGATTGCCGAGAAGATAACGCGAAGAATTACTAAGCAACGTATGTGAACTTCAGATCATATGACTTGATAAGCAGGTGAAGAAATGCCTCAGAGATAAGACGCGCTTCTCAGTGAGTGGCTCGAGTTCGGCATATAACTTGAGGTTTAAAGTGTGATAAACCGCGCGATCGCTTGATCGCTGGTTGCACATTGTGCAGGCTCGGCCCGTGCGACCGCCGAGGCATCAAATCGATCAAATCTTATTTTATCATGCACAGTGTTTTTAACAGTCAGCACTTCAACCCATCCCAGATAAGAGATGCGCCTGCACATATATTATTCCACTTATGGTGCTGGCCGTATAAAAGCATTTTCTTTTCCCCGAATTGTACCAATGAAAATCAAAAATCCCCAAAACATTTACTATCAATAGATCTTTAGTGGTGATGTCTTCTGCAACTCAATATGTTGCTCTCCCCCAGGCGGCAGGTTATGCCGTCGTTGTTGGTTTGGGTGCGGTGTTCGCAGCTGGAATGATGCTCACCACCTTCTGCTTGAAACGTTACAATAAGGAAATCATGACTGCAGAGGAATTCGCAACTGCTGGCAGATCTGTGAAGAAATTCTTGTTATCTTCTGCTGTGGTGTCGTCCTGGACCTGGGCTGCGACACTTTTAACGTCGACCGTTCAGGTGTACAACAATGGTGTTTCGGGTGCATTGTACTACGCAGCTGGTGCCACTGTACAAATTGTTTTATTCTCTTGTTTGGCCATCAAAGGTAAAGAAAGGGCCCCTTCCGCACACACATACTTGGAAATTGTTCAAAAGAGATACGGAAGCATTACTCATGGAGTGTACTGTTTCTGGGGTTTTGCAACCAACGTTTTGGTCACTGCCATGTTGTTGACTGGAGGCTCTGCAGTTGTGCATGACTTGACAGGAATGAACGTTGTGGCCGCATGTTTATTGTTGCCTCTTGGTGTGGTTATCTACACCTTATTTGGAGGAATCAAGGCCACCTTTTTGACAGATTATGCCCACACGGTTGTGATCGTAGTGATCATGTTGGTGTTTGGCTTCAACACTTTTGCTATTTCTGATAAATTGGGATCGCCAGGAGCAGTGTGGGAAATTGTCACCAAATTGGCAGAAACCCTGCCAAGAGAGGGAAATGCGGGTGGTTCTTACTTGACGATCAAGTCGCACTCCGGAGGTATTTTCTTCGTCATCAATATTGTGGGTAATTTTGGTACGGTCTTCTTGGATAATGGTTACTTCAACAAAGCGTTTGCTTCCGATCCTGTGGCTACAATGCCTGGATATGTGATGGGTGGCTTGGCTTGGTTTGCAATCCCAATGTTTGTTGCCACGACTATGGGCCTCACTGCCTTGTCTTTGGAGGGCACTCCTTCCTGGCCTACGTACCCTGCAAAAATGACTCATGCCGAGGTTAGTGCTGGATTGGTGTTGCCAAATGCTGCCGTGGCCCTTTTGGGTAAGAGCGGTGCAGTTATGAGTCTTTTATTGGTTTTCATGGCAGTTACGTCTGCCATGTCTGCCGAATTGATCGCGGTATCCTCTATCTACACTTACGATATTTACAGAACATACATCGATCCAAAGGCATCCGGCAAGAAGTTGATTATCATGTCGCATGCTTCTGTCATTATTTTTGCATATGTTATGGCTGGTTTCGCTATTGGTTTATACTACGCCGGCATCTCGATGGGCTATCTTTATGAGTTAATGGGTGTTATCATTGGAGGAGCAGTGTTGCCATCTGCTTTGACATTGCTTTCCAAGAACCAAAACTGGGCTGCTGCTACCTTTACCCCTCCTATTGCCACTGGTTTGGCCATCTTGCTGTGGTTGGTATGCACCAAGAGCAAGTTTGGTAGTGTTACTGTGGATACCACATTCGAGGACGACTCTATGTTGACAGGAAATGTTGTCGCTTTGTTGTCTCCGTTGGTGATTGTTCCAGTGCTTACTTTTGTTTTCAAGCCACAAAATTTCGATTGGAGCATCTTGAAGTCGATTACTCGTGTGAACGAGGAAGAGGAGTTGCTCGAGGCTGAATCTTCACCTTCGCCAGATCCAGAAAAGCTTGCCCCTATCAAGTCTCAGATCACCGAAGCTGCACATGAAATAGCATTGGCTGAGGCGGCCAGTTTTGATGCTGAGAGCCAGAGGTTGAACAAGGCATTCAAGTTCGCTTTATCTATCTGTATCTTCTTGGCAGTGTGCTTGATTTTGTTGTGGCCAATTCCAATGTACGGAAGCGGATACATCTTCAGCAAGAAGTTCTTTACCGGATGGATCACAGTGTTGTTTATCTGGTCTTTCATCACTGCATTCATCGTTATCATTGGCCCATTGTGGGAAGGCCGTGAAGGATGTTACACAACGTTCAGAGGTATCTACTGGGACTTAACGGGTCAGGGCTACAAATTGAGAGAGTGGCAGAACTCCCACCCAGAGCAATTACATGCGGTGAGAAGTCAAGTTTCTGCGCAGTTGAATGACATGAGGGTTCTTGAAGGTAAGGAACATGCGCCGGCGCAGATCGACACTGCTTTGGAGAAGTGATTGAAGGGGTAGAGTTTTATTTGATTTGTTTATAAGTAGGAAAAAAATAGAATATCGTGCTACGGTCTTTATGTGGGCATGTCCAGGCTTATTTTCTACGGTCACGGTGGAAGAAACTGTACTCAGAAGAAACCCACAAGCATGTAAATGGGTCAAGTTTGGAGCTTGCAGGAGTTGATATTCTGATTGAATTATGATGATCGATCGCCGGGCTCACCAGAGTGTACTTGGCCATGAGCCCTGTCAATTTGCAGTCAATTTAGATGACCATCACGTGAAAAGGCTCTTTTGTTATCATGCATTCATTTTGCATATTGGCATTATTTTGTCTAGTGACTCGCTTATCAGGACAGAAGCCCGGTGCCGTAGTGTCCGGATTCAACAGGGGAGAAAAAACCCACCTGTCCTATCGGGAAGATAACCACCAGCCAATTACAGGAGTGCAATGCGCGCAAGGTTCCATACACCGCAATTTTGGCTTTTCAGCCGAGTACTGTCAAACATTGCTTTTTCTTGTATTGATCAAAAGAGGAGGATTTTAGTCATTGGTGGCTTTTTTGATTAAGCTGTATTTGTGAGTTACACTATTGTGTCTCGTAGTTTGTATTTGTTGGGGGTGGTGGACTTAGGTGTTGTGGACCCGTACACCCGACACGGTGAGGCCCAAGTGGAGCAATTAGAGTTATCTGGTTATGATGACCGGTGGAGAAGTTGTTGTCATGAATAAATATTTAAATTGTTTCTTTAAAAAAAAAAATTGGGAGTAAGAATAAAAAAGAGAACAGTGTGGCATCAGGAGTTTCTTTTGCATGCCTTTGAAAAGTGGTCCTTATGTTTCAGTCTGAGTAGTGGCACACTGCATTGATTGTGGGACGTAATCAAACGGTCCTTTCATCCCTGAACAGATAACGGCATTTTATCTGTGATTGTTTCAAGTAAAGAAAAACATAAAATACAATAAGAATTTTCAGGGGATGTTTTGGGGGCAAAAATTGTACCTAGTGGCATGCTCAAGATGCAGAATGCACCTTAAGCTTCAGATGCCATTACTTATTCCACGATAACGGAAATAGTGTATAATTGAAGCCAAATCAAGCGCAAACAGGGTATAGGAAAGGGATAGTATATTCAGTGTACAGCAGTTTTTCTTCTTCGATTAACTCAGATGGGTCAAACTCACCACCTTAGCTGTATTGTTATGAAGCACTGAAATCTGCACGGTTGAAACTATGTTTTAGCACATTGTTTTAAGGACAAGTGGAAGAAAGGGGAATATTCTCTTTTTGAGCTTGTGTGTTATTTCATTTTACAAAGAGAGCCGGTCGGGACTAAACCGGGAATACCGGAACCCCTTACGGAATAAAGCGGAACCAAACAGGTACCAAATCGGGTAGTTAGCAGAATCAAACTGGGCCTGTATCAGGAAACACATCGGGCATTAGATAGGAAAGTCGCCTGTCGTTCGACCAGGTACCGCAAAACAGAGAAGAGAAAACACCCCGGTTATTTGAAAGCACAATTGCAAATTCTTTCAAATTCTTTCAACTCCTTTCAACCCTTTGTTTATAAAATTTGGTTTTTGCACTTGTTCCCAAGGAATTCACAAGAAGTGACTGCAGTCCCAACGGAATTATGCATCTTGATAGTTTCAGTTTCCGTATGGGGCGAAGAACGATACCAAAAGAGTTCACAAACATGTTTCGATAATCATATAGGTAGGGTTGAGAAATCATTAGTACCCTTAAAGGTTTAGAACCTTAGATCAACACAATTTTTTTCTCAAATGCCCGCTTTTCTAGAACAAGATGGAGATATTATATAATAGGTGAATAGGGAATAGGGAATAGGCGAATAGGCGAATAGGCGAAGCAACAAAGCCCAGACAACAAAGCCCAGACAACAAAGCTTCCTTTTTACTGTGCCACAACCCTACCCCTCCTTCAGTCACTCCCGTTTTCTTCGATAATACCATGGTTTTCAAAAAACGAAAACCAATGCCATTGTTAAAATGGCGGTGGAAATTCCGTTGTCCTTAAATTAGGACATTCGAACATGTAGTGTGCGCTTATCAAGAAGTGAGAACTACCCACTAAGGCAATACTGCGGATAAAGGCCGCTTTTTTTTTTTTTTTTTTTTTTTTTTTTTTTTTTTTTTTTTTTTTTTTTTTCTTTTCTTATTGTATTTTCCTGAATCTCTATTCCCCTCTTGGGCTTGAACACCTTGGTTGCCCTTGTTTTAGTAGATTCGGCTAATCCACATACCTTACACTGCCCGCCCGGTTGGAGCCGAAACCAACCCAAATAGCGAAACCTGTACCTCCCCTGTACCTCACCTGTACCTCACCTCTACCTCCAAGGTTATCGTTTGACGAAACGGCAACCGCGTGGCAATGAATTTGTATGTTCAGGTTTACAATTTTTGATATTTCATTTTTCATTTCTCGACGGTGACATCATCATTGACATCACTGGCAAAACGGCAAAATTGCCTTTCGTCTTCATTATGGGCGGCCGCGCCGGCACCGCCGCCAACAAAGCCCCGCCGCCAATAAAGCCAACCCGCTCGCTCGCTCGCCCCGCGGCCGGCCCGTCGTTGCTTGCCATTTACCGCGAAGGAAATCCCCGAAAAGCCTTTTCGCCGACATAATCAGCCCGTCTGTGTGCAGGTAATCAGTACCTCCATGCCGACATCTCGCGATCTACTATACTGATTAGCATGCACGAGAAGATGGTGGGCCCGTCCTATATAAGCCGAGAGATGCTTCTTATGGGCGGGACATTTTGATATTTTCTTGATATTTTCTTGTTCTTTATTTGTCAAGTTTGTTTCTTCTTTTTTTTCATTTTCCATCTCGCTTTGGTTGAAAACTAGCTTTTGGATCTTGAAACTATCATCCCTTGCATCCAGGTTCCAGTGCTTTGCAATCTCGCATCTATCAATTCTGACCCAGATCTGTCTCTCACCTTCGAAGATCTATTCAGAAACACGCATTTGCATTTTCTATTTTATTTGATTAGAGAAAACAATCTTTTGCACTTTTACCTAAAACACCCCAGAACAACAACAACAAAAATATATTTATCACAATGGCTGCTTACTCCGGTTGGACCATCAATGAGTGGAAAAAATTCCACCACGACTCTACTCCAGAAGCTTCACTCGACTTGTTGACGCAGCTTTTGCAAGATCAGTCCACGTCCGATCCTGCTTGGATCTCCCTTGCTTCAAAGGAAAACTTGGCCCACCAATGGGCGTTCCTCCAGTCGAACACTCACAAAAACTCCCTCCCGCTTTATGGTGTTCCTGTGGCCGTTAAGGACAACATCGACGTGAAGTCTTTTGCCACCACTGCTGCGTGTCCTTCTTTCGCTTACGACCCTACTGAAGATGCCACCACGGTTAAGTTGTTGAGAGATGCTGGTGCCATTGTCATTGGTAAGACCAACTTGGACCAGTTCGCAACCGGCTTGGTAGGAACAAGATCTCCCTATGGTATCACGCCAAACACCTTCAACAAGGACTACGTTTCTGGAGGCTCTTCTGCCGGATCTGCCTCGGTGGTTGCCCGTGGTATTGTTCCAATCTCTTTGGGTACCGATACTGCCGGATCCGGCCGTGTGCCTGCTGCGTTGAACAACCTTGTTGGCCTCAAACCAACCAAGGGTGTTTTCTCTTGTAAGGGTGTTGTGCCTGCATGCAAGTCCTTGGACACCGTTTCTGTGTTTGCTTTGAACATCCAGGATGCTCAACTAGCATTCAACGTTTTGGCTAAGGAAGATATCGAGGAGGACGAATACTCGCGTGCATTGCCCGAGAATGTGTTGACCAGCTTCTCCTCCACCCCACGTGTTTCGATCCCCACCTCTCTCATTTGGTGTGGCGAGAAAGAGAACCCTAAGTTATTCCAAGAGGCCGTGTCTCTTGTCGAAAAGACCGGCTGCACTATGTCTTCGATTGACATCACTCCATTGTTGGACTTGGCCAAGTACTTATATGAGGGCTGCTGGGTTGCCGAGCGTTACTGGGGTGTCAAGGATTTCTTAGCCTCTAACCCCCCACAAAAGGACTTGGACCCAACCGTGACCCAGATTGTCACTGGCGGAGAGAAGCACTCTGCTGCTACTGCTTTCGAGTACGAATACAAGCGTCAGGCCATTTTGCAAAAGATGAAGCCGCTCTTGAAGGACGTGGACGTGATCGTTGTGCCTACTGCTCCTTTGAACCCAACCATTGAACAGGTGCAAAACGAACCTGTCAAGGTCAACTCATGCCAGGGAACTTACACCAACTTTGTCAACTTAGCCGACTTGTCTGCATTGTCTGTTCCTGCTGGTTTCCGTGAGGATGGCTTGCCATTTGGTATCACCTTTCTCTCCCACAAGTTCAACGACTATGCATTGTTGGAGTTTGCTTCTCGTTACTTGAAGGCATACGCCCAAGAGAAGCCTCGTTTCCGTGGTTCTTTGAAGGAAAGCAAGGTTTCTTCTTCGGAAGACGTGGTTTACTCTCCATCCACTTTGCCAAACAAGGTCTTGAACAATACCGTCAAGTTGGCTGTGGTTGGTGCTCATTTGAAGGGTTACCAATTGCACTGGCAGTTGGAGAAGGTGAATGCCACTTTCGTTGAGGCAACCACTACCTCTGCCAACTACAAGTTGTATGCATTGCCCAAGACAGGCCCAGTTGCCAAGCCAGGTTTGAGAAGAGTTTCCGACTCTGGTTCGGAAATCGCTTTGGAGGTTTACGAAATCCCAATCGAGTCTTTTGGTCAATTTGTCAACTATGTCCCTGAGCCTTTGGGAATTGGTTCTGTTGAATTGAAGTCCGGTGAGTGGATCAAGTCCTTTATCTGCGAGGAATCTGGTTACCTTGCAGAGGGTGCCACAGACATCTCCGAGTTTGGTGGATGGCACGCATACCATGAGCACTTGAACAAGGAAAAGGCTAAGACCAAGAAGCCTTTCAACTCGGTTCTTGTGGCCAACCGTGGTGAGATTGCTGTCAGAATCATGAAGACTTTGAAGAAGATGAACATCCACGCCATTGCCATTTACTCCAACCCAGACAAGTACGCGCGTCATGTGCTTATTGCAGATGAGGCGATTTCCTTGGATGGTGTCTCCGCTGCCGAGACTTACATCAATATCGAGAAGGTTATCGCTGCTGCTAAGAAATCGGGCGCAGAGGCCATCATCCCAGGTTACGGTTTCTTGTCGGAAAACGCCGAATTTGCTGATAGGTGTATCGAGGAAGGAATCGTGTTTGTTGGACCTGCTGGTGATGCCATGAGAAAGCTTGGTTTGAAGCACTCTGCCAGAGAGATCGCAGAGAAAGCCGGTGTTCCTTTGGTTCCAGGATCTGGCTTGGTTGCTGATGCCCAAGAAGCTAAGGCAATTGCTGCCAAACTTGAGTACCCTGTTATGGTCAAGTCTACTGCCGGTGGTGGTGGTATTGGTTTGCAAAAGGTTGATTCAGAAGAAGAGATCGAGAGAGTCTTCCAAAGTGTCCAGCACCAAGGTAAGTCTTATTTCGGTGACGCGGGTGTGTTCTTGGAGCGTTTCGTTGAAAATGCTCGTCACGTGGAGATCCAGATGTTTGGTGACGGTTACGGTAAGGCTATTGCTTTGGGTGAAAGAGATTGCTCTTTGCAGAGAAGAAACCAAAAGGTCATTGAGGAAACTCCTGCGCCAAATTTGCCTGAAGCCACCCGTCAAAGAATGAGAAAGGCTTCGGAGTCTTTGGGCTCGTTGATGAAGTATAAGTGTGCTGGTACCGTTGAGTTTATCTACGACGAAAAGAGAGATGAGTTCTACTTCTTGGAGGTCAATGCTCGTTTGCAAGTTGAGCACCCTATCACCGAGATGGTGACTGGTCTCGACTTGGTGGAATGGATGTTGTTGATTGCTGCCGACACTCCTCCAGACTTCAGCCAAAAGATCACTGTGACTGGTGCTTCCATGGAAGCCAGATTGTACGCCGAGAACCCTGTCAAGGGATTCATGCCTTCTCCTGGTCAACTTACCGAGGTGAAATTCCCATCTTTCGCCAGAATCGACGGCTGGGTCGAGGAAGGTACCGTTATCAGTGCCGAATACGACCCTACTTTGGCCAAGATCATTGTTCATGGTGAGGACAGAGCTGATGCCTTGAGAAAGTTGCGCCAGGCATTGAATGAAACTGCTATTTCCGGCTGTATCTCCAACATCGACTACTTGCGTTCGATTGCCAACTCAGAGATGTTTGAGACTGCCAAGGTTGCAACCAAGGTTTTGGACTCATTTGACTACAACCCTACTGCTTTTGAAGTGGTTACTCCAGGTGCTTATACCACGGTGCAAGACTTCCCCGGTAGAAAGGGCTACTGGCACATTGGTGTCCCACCCTCCGGATGTATGGATGAATATGCCTTCCGTTTGGCTAACAGAGCAGTGGGAAATGACAAGGCTGCTCCAGGTTTGGAGTTGACGTTAAGTGGTCCTACTCTTTTGTTCCATCACGATGCTGTGATTGCTGTTACTGGTGGTGAGGTTGATGTTGAGGTCAACGGCCAAAAAGTCGACCAATGGAAGCCCGTCCATGTCAAGAAGGGTGAGAAATTGAGTGTTGGCAAGTTGAAGTCGGGATGCAGAGCGTACATGGCTATCCGTGGAGGAATTGATGTTTGTGAGTACTTGGGCTCGAGATCTACCTTTGCCCTTGGAAACTTGGGTGGATACAACGGCCGTGTGTTGAAACTAGGCGATGTTTTGTTCTTGGGACAACCCGAATTGCCAAGTTGCTCTTTGCCCCTTCCAGTTTCTGACCCTGTGGAAGTTCCAACTTCTTTGATCCCATCTTATTCCTTCAATGCCACCACTGCTTGGAAGGTTGGTGTCACTTGTGGTCCTCACGGATCACCAGACTTCTTCACTCAGGAAGCCGTCAAGGAGTTCTTCTCATCCACTTGGAAGATTCACTACAACTCTAACCGTTTTGGTGTCAGGTTGATTGGTCCAAAACCAACGTGGGCCAGAAAGGATGGTGGTGATGCTGGTTTGCATCCTTCTAATGCGCATGATTACGTGTACTCTCTTGGTGCAATCAACTTTACTGGTGACGAGCCAGTGATTTTGACCTGTGATGGTCCTTCTCTTGGTGGATTTGTTTGCCAGGCAGTTGTTGCCGAGGCAGAGATGTGGAAGATTGGACAAGTCAAGCCCGGTGACCTGATTCAGTTTGTTCCTCTCTCCTACGAGACTGCGAAGGGATTGAAGTCTTCGCAAGATGCAGTGATTGAAGAACTTTCTGGTGAAGTGCCAACTTTGGAGGGCAAGGTGTTGACGGAGGCCGAAAACCCAGTGTTGACTGCCATTGCTCAAACCTCATCCTCGCCAAAAATCGTTTACCGTCAAGCAGGTGACAGATACATCTTGGTGGAGTACGGTGAGAATGAGATGGACTTCAACTTGGCTTACAGAATCCACAAGTTGATTGATTTGGTCAATGATTTTGGTGTCAAGGGTATTGTTGAGATGTCTCGTGGTGTTCGTTCCGTTTTGATTGAGTATGACGGATCAATCACCCAAAAGCAGTTGTTGGATACCTTGCTTGCTCTTGAGAAGGAGATTGTTGCTGTGAAGAAATGGAAGGTGCCTTCTCGTGTGGTGAAGTTGCCAATGGCTTTTGAGGACCAAAAAACTTTGGATGCTGTCAAGAGATACCAGGAAACCATCAGAAGCGATGCACCTTGGTTGCCTAACAATGTCGACTTCATTGCCTCTATTAACGGAGTTGAGCGTTCGGATGTGAAGGACATGATGTACACTGCTCGTTTTATGGTGCTTGGTCTTGGTGATGTGTTCTTGGGTGCTCCTTGTGCGGTGCCTTTGGATCCAAGACACCGCCTCTTGGGTACGAAGTATAACCCATCCAGAACCTTCACACCCAACGGTACAGTTGGTATTGGTGGTTCGTACATGTGTATCTATACTATGGAGTCTCCAGGTGGATACCAGTTGGTTGGACGGACGATTCCTATTTGGGACAAGTTGACTTTGGGAGTGCATTCGCCGGAGTCCAAGCCATGGTTGTTGAACCCATTCGACCAGGTGGAGTTTTACCCTGTTTCTGAGGCGGAGCTTGACAAATTCACTGAGCAAATGGAGGCCGGTCACTTCGAGGTGGACATTGTTGACAGCGTGTTTGACCACGAGCAGTACTCCAAGTGGATTGAGGAGAACTCTGCGTCGATCGAGGAGTTCTACGAGAACCAAAAAGGAGAAAAGTTTGAGGAATTCAACAGATTGATTCAAGTGTCTAATGCTGATTTGGAAGCAGGAAAGTCTGGACCTGCTTTGAGCGAAGATGAGAAGTTCAGTGAAGATGCTGAGATGGTGTATTCGGAATACTCTGGAAGATTCTGGAAACCATTGGTTGCGGTTGACGACACGGTAAGAGCAGGCCAGGGCTTGATTGTGGTTGAGGCCATGAAGACAGAGATGGTTGTTGCTGCACCAAAGGCAGGAAAGGTGGTGAAGATTTGTCACAAGAATGGTGACATGGTTGACGCAGGTGACTTGGTCGTTGTTATTGAGTAATTTTGGAAACATAAAGGAAGGTTAACTGGCTTTTAGGGTACTGTTTAAATAGAGGCTACCAGAAGTCCCTGTGAGAGGGGATGAAGGTCAGCCACCCGTACCCGAAGCAAAACTATATTAATGAGAAGATTATTAGAATGCGTGATTTGTAGAAGGTGTCGAAGGTGTAGAAGATGTCGAAGGTGTAGAAGATGTAGAAGGTGTAGTGGGTGTCGTTATACTGAGAGAATACGGTATCACAGGTGGTGAGGTCGAACACTGGGAGGCTGATTTGGTAAGTAAAAAATCCATGAGAGAAGTTGGGCTCATCCTGATTAAAGTAAAGTTGTTGCAAAAAAGAGATATATAGAAAGATTTACTAACATTTTCGCACTGAAGTTCATGGACTTGTAGAAAATAACTAAAATAAACCATGTTTTTTGAAGAACTCTTCAAAGTAAAGTGGCGTATGAAGTTCATATGGACGATCCTGTTTAAAGCTCGCTCATCTCTATTTCAGAAATTGATGTTTTCTGTGCTTAAGCACCGGAACCAAGATTGGACGGGGCTGTGTTAACTTTAACAAAGTCAAGTCAAAAGAAAACACACATTAATGTGTGGAAATATGAAGTCTTATGCTACTCATCCCATACTACAGTGGTATACAGTTCACTGATTCGAGTAAAGAGTTTTGCATTTGGAAGGTTTGATAGTAATTGAATAATCTTCGATAATCATCAGCAAGAAGCTATTATTAGATTTGAAATTCTTCAGAATTGCCTGGTTAATCGATCTTGGGACAGTGTGTAGTTGGTGGTCGCCCATCACCTGTGGGTAATAATAATTAGAATATTGCAGCCATTGAACTAGGTGTGTGCTTATTCATTCCAGTCATGGTTTTAGTTGAATAGGCCAGGGGAAAGTTTCAAAAAGAATAAACAGCAACATTCCCCCATTCTTTTGTTTTGTTTTTCCTTTTATTTTATTATTTTGTGATGAAAAAGAATAAGCAATGTTGAAGTGGGTAGCTACTTCGGCAGTGAAAAGAGTGAGGAAACGATACAATATAGCACATCCCATTATATTTTTGTGGAGCTTGAGGTTTAAAGAATGATATAAATGCTTCACAAGACAGTTTAGAGTGTTTGTTTGTAAAGAATTTTATGCTTTGGACCTTAAAGAACCACTGTGGGTATTCCACTGTCACGTGCGCAAGACTAGTATTAGTACCCCAAACATAACATGAACAAAAGGGCATTTGTCATAGGAAGGAGGTATAATATAAGTATGAAATAACATTCTAGATTCTATTTCCATTGCTTTATTTATTACTATATTCCTCGCAACACTGTGATGGGGTGGTGGGTAGAACCAGTGTTGATTGGAATGGATATATCGACTACGTTTTTTACTACGAAATATATTTTCGAACTTTTTGCTGATATCCGTATCTTGTTAAAATGATAGTTAACTAAAAATATATGTAAAAAATATATTCTCGATAGTTTTTTTTTCTTTTGGAAGCCAGGGGTGGAGCTGGTCCTCCTCTCGAGAATGCCTCCCCGTACAAGTGTTTTTTCAGACATTGTCCCGGACCGGAACACCATCATCTACAGAGCCATCGCTTCCGGGTTAAGTTAGGTGTTTAAAACATCCGATTTCCTTGATTAGCGGGGACTTTTTCAAGAGAAGCCCGAGAAGCCCGATTCAGCAGGAGATGGCACGCTCAAGCAGCACACACTGTCTAGTAAAGTTCTATTCTGAGTCTCTTCTATTATAAAAGAAACTATCAAGCAACTATCATAAAAAACTCCTCTCCATCCTCGTTTGAGATCAAAACGCTCCCAATTTCGCTCACTTCTCCAGAAACTTGGACCTGGCATCAGCAGCCATTACGCTACATTGAGCATTCCCTCCGTTCACTTGAATGCCATTTAAAGATACTTCGAGGATGCTCATTTCTTCTCTGAGCAAGCGTCCCGCCTTAAGAATGGCCAAAATTCTGATCGTACTCCGATCGAATCTTGATTTTTGGTGAAGTAACTGAAAACTACGTAAACCTTCCCTCTTTCCTCGAGTTTGGCGTATACCATCAAAGATGTCTCATTGTATATCGCAAAAGTACAAATAGGATTGCCCAACTTTCTTGAACGAGTATATACTGATTTGGGAGCTCGATAGCCAATCGGCCACCATTCATCTACCATTCAGCGTAGTAGACAATGAACCTACTGATGACTGGCGTCACTCTCCCTGCCGAGAGACCCCACTCTCGTGATGAACGACGCCACTCTCCGGATAATACTCATTGCCGGTGCTTCGCCTCGAATGTGCTCCTTTGTTAGTCTCTGTACATCAATACCTCCAAATCGTGCCCAGGCCTAAGCTCGGGCTGAAGCACCTGGTCATAGCCCAGGTTTTTACATATATCGAATCGATATATTAGGATATATATTCTTACTAAAGTTCGGCCCGGGTCAATATCGACATCCAGTAAAAAGTAAAAATACCAAAATATAGCTCAAAAAATATTTCGCTAAATTTGGCACTTTACTAATTTTAATCTACACTGGGTAGAACTAGCTATATCATTCCAGAGACCCAGAGACACGGTATTTTCTCTTTAAATCATAGCATTCTTTCAAAATATCCCTTCAAAAACAACAGAACCAATACATATAGGATATCACCCTTTTTTTTTTTTTTTTTTTTTTAATTATCAAAGTAAAACACATTCATATCGACGAAAGTAAAACACCCCACTGGGTCGTGCGCATACCGAAAACACGCTACCTGCTTTCATCACATCACACCTGCCCTCCGAATACATCCATATACCCACACATACACCAAGCAAATCACGCGTCATTTTTCGGTTATACCACATTAATAACCTCTCGAATCCCCTTAAAATACTCTCCTCAATTCTCGCACGAAAAATGGAAGGTGTTAATCCTGCAATCGCGTCTCTCCAGCCAGAGTTATGGACCGCATCTCTGAATGAAGCAATCTCAATCTACATCACCGATACCGCCGGGTCTGCCCAATCTTTTCTGCCGGTTTTCACATACCCGATTTTCGGCGAAGCAGAAACGATCTTTGGGTACCAGGATCTCCAGATATTTCTCTGCTTTGACGCGGTGACTTTCCTCCCATTTCTCAACGTCAAGTGGTCGCAAAAGTTGGACGAAGTTGACGTCGATCCAAAGGAAAAGTTGTTGGAATACTTGCCAGAAAGCACGGTGTTCAAGGATGAACTTAAATGGAGAGATTCCATTGACGCAGAACAGAAAGATTACCACATTCCTGGCGAAATTGTTGGTGAGCCATGGAGCAAGAATGACGAGACTTATGCCATCTATAAATTAGACATGTCCCTGGACCGCGGCATCGAATTACAGAAACGGTTGCAGATTCTTGTGCTTCTCTTTATTGAGGCTGGCACATACATCGAGTACGATGACCCCAAATGGGATATCTATGTCATGTATAAGGTCACCAACGAAAAATTGCCCGAGATTGTTGGGTTTGCCACAGCATACAACTACTGGTCGTACCCAGGAGCTGCAAAGTTCGACGCTGGCGAAGTCCAGATTCGCAAAAAGCTTTCTCAGTTCATAATTTTGCCAATATTCCAGGGTCAGTTTTTGGGCGCCGATATGTACGCAAAGCTTTATAACACCTGGGCTTCTGAAGACGGGGTGCTTGAAGTTGTGGTGGAGGATCCCAACGAGAGTTTTGACGATTTGAGGGATAGGGTGGACTTTACACGGTTGATAGAAACGGGCCAGATAGATTTGGATTCCTTCTCGATCCAGACTACCCAAGAGAAAGGATTCTTTGAACTGTTCAAGGCCTCTCAAAAGTTGGAGAAAAGACAACTGCAAAGACTTTTAGAGATGGTGTTGCTTTACCAATTGAAACACGGCCTTGCGAAGAACTCCAAAAAAGAAGTCCGTCTATACATAAAGAAGAGACTTTTTGAAAAGAACCAAGAAGCATTGAATGGCATGGACGAACCTACGAGACTCGATAAGCTCCAAACGGCCTACTTGGCATTGGAGGATGACTACTACCGCATCCTAGAGCCTTTGAAGATATCCACAAAGCGTAAGGCCATCACAGAAGATGCCAACAAAAAGAGGCAGAAAAAGTGATGTGAAGAACATTTCAGAGGCAAATTGGGTAGACTTGATGGAGGGGGCTTCCCTGATTAACAAGATATAGCTTTCCCAGAATTAAAAAAGGATGAAGCTACCAATAAAGACCATGTAGCAAAACATCATTCAATTAACCCAAACAAGCCCGGAAACAAATGGTAAACAACCTGGAAACAACCCAGGAAACTCCATAGAAAAAACAAAAAACAAAAAGAAATAAAAAACAAATTAAACAATTGGTGGGGATATCTCCCAATGTGGGACCACTTGTCTTTTAGATTGCCCAAGCCTTCTTTCATGGTATCCTCTACCTTTTGTTTCTTTTTTAGGTTTCATGCATGTCTCAGGTTAATCTTCCTATCAACAAGGAGAGTTAGTAATATACAAACCTGGAGCACACAGCACGACTTTCCCGCTATTGCTGGACCAAAAAGCAAAGACGGATATAAAAAGTAAAGTCATGCTTTGAAGGATTTCGAATTACGGAAACTCCCACGTTGCGAGCGATGCCGTATGACGTCAAGGGAGCTTCTGTTGCCGTGATATCCTGCACAATGCATACACTCGTCCGCAAATTTCTTGCGCAATCAAGCAATCATGCACCGGCATTGGTTGAAAAGTTAGAATATACCATGGCCCAAATTCCTGAGCAAGCATCACATGACGTAAAGAAATACCCATGGATCGGATGCGGCTGTCCAATATACGTCATTATGATGAAGCATAATAAAGGTAATAACGATAATAATCAAAAAACGCCACCTCCGCAAAAAACGGAAATGCACTGACAAAAATACGAAAAGCTCGCAATTTTTTTTGACCGGAATCTGCTTAACTAGGCGTCGGAACATGAGCCACGTAATTGCTGCGGGTCATTGAAGGTGCGGTACCACAATTGCCCGAAAAAGGCAAAAAGCAGAAAAGAAACACACACGAAACATGGAGAAACAAACTAGATCAGAGTCCAATACAGCTTTCAGGATGAAAAGAGCTGGCCGTAAAATAGGCGTTCTTCGTTCACCAACTTATTTCCTTGACAGAAGTTGGGGAAAATTGTGGCTCCAAATCTTTCTCCTTTTGAAAACACCTCCTTTCTCTTTGAAGTGCAGGCATCAGATAGCAAGTAACACCATGCATTGCCCGCCGCGCGTGCAGAACCAATTTGGGCGTCGCCCTTCCTCGATATTCCTCAAATATATAAGGAAAGATTCCCGCCCCTACCTGTGACAATATTTGCACCAAAAGTAGTCCGGAACCCACTTCCCAAGAAAAAAAATAATCACAATGCACAGAACCTACTCTTTGAGATCCCAAAAGGCCCCAACTGCCTCCCAATTGCAATCCCCACCACCTCCAACTTCTTCTACCAAGTCTAAGTTCTTCGGTAAGAGTGGTATCAGCTCTTTGAAGAAGAACTTCAGCGGTGTTGCTTCTCCAGAATTGTCCAAGAAATTGACCCAATACATCAAGATGGAGAAGAACGTCATGAGAGCCGTTGAGTTGACTGCCAGAGAACGTCGTGAGACCGCCAAGCAATTGTCTTTGTGGGGTGAGGAGAACGACGAGGATGTCTCTGACGTCACCGACAAGTTGGGTGTCTTGATTTACGAGATTGGTGAGTTGGAGGACCAATTCATTGACAAGTATGACCAATACAGAATCACTTTGAAGACCATCAGAAACATTGAGGCTTCTGTCCAACCATCCAGAGACAGAAAGCAAAAGATCACCGACGAGATTGCTCACTTGAAGTACAAGGACCCACAATCTCCAAAGATCTCTGTTTTGGAGCAAGAGTTGGTCAGAGCCGAGGCTGAGTCCTTGGTGGCTGAGGCTCAATTGTCCAACATCACCAGAGAGAAGTTGAAGGCTGCTTTCAACTACCAATTCGATGCCATCAGAGAATTGGCCGAGAAATACGCCCTCATAGCCGGATACGGTAAGGCTTTGTTGGAGTTGTTGGACGACTCTGCTGTCACTCCAGGTGAGACCAGAGCTGCTTACGACGGTTACGAAGCTTCCAAGCAAATCATCATCGATGCCGAGAACGCTTTGGGCTCTTGGACTTTGGACTCTGCTGCTGTCAAGCCAACCTTGTCCTTGCACCAAGGTAACGAGGAAGAGCCAGAAGAGCACGAGTTGTACGAGGCCGAGGAGGAATTCGCCAAGCACGACCAGACCAACGGTGCTGCTTAAGCACAAATGTTCCCTGTTTTTTGAAGCCATTCAATTCAAAGCCGAATCTGAGTTTCCCTAATAGCTTCTCTGACTGAAATCTATTTCGGCTGCGGCCACAAAAAAATCCCGCTGACTCAGCCCGTCTCTCTTTCAATGTATTATGTATCTAATAATTTTTTTTAGTAACAACAAAACAAAATTGTGATCAGTTAAAAATGATGTAGATTTCATCGGGTTTAGACGGGCGAAGGTCCTCAATCTCTTTTGACAGGATAATAATAGAACTTGAAGTGGCAAGTTGTAGGATGCATGAAACGGCGTTCGCAGCAAGGTTACGACTTACACTCTCTTCCTCGAGGGAATGCGTACTAGGAATGAGCGACTCAAGGGTGAAAACTGAACCTTGAAAGGTTTGCTGATTCGTTTCAGCGATTTGCTTGGCCCTTTCATCGAGAAACTCTTTGAAATTCTCCAACTTATGAGCGAACTCATTTGTTAGCTCAGTATCCTCTTCCTCAATATCTTCCAACATTGGTGAGAGGGGCTCAAGACCGAGCGCAATGTCTTCCATGTGCATCTCTGCGATTGGCGTTTGGAATGGACTTCCGTGAATAACTTCGTCTATAATACTCAGACTCGGCCTTCTGCTAGGCAAATCTCGACCCCTCTCAATGTCGTCGATTTCTTTCAAGAAGGAATCAAGATTCGAGATGTTGGGATGCCTTGATGACAGTGGAAGCATATCAGCACTCATTCCAGCCGTGTGAGAGGATCCGAAGATCATCCTGTAACACATGTTCAAGAAGGGCGGCTGGGTCAAACTTAATGCATAAAACATGTTTGAGATAGAATTGGGCGTGGGAGTAATTGAACAAGACCGTTCCGCAAATGTAGCTCCTAAATTTATGGTTGTCCTGTCGTCCAGAATGGGTTTCAATCTTCTTCGCTTGTGAGCCTTCATTATTTGTGGGGCTTCAGTGATCGTTGCTCTTGATTGATCAAGCCTATCGAAATTGTTCCCTTTACCGGTTAGGTTAATTGACTTTGAGATATCCTCAATTGACCCGCTCACTGTGTTGAAATCTTCATCTAGGTTTAGTTCGTTTAGAAAGTCGCCCCGATTCATCTCATCATTTTGTTTGTCGTTCCCTATAATTTCCCCGTCCTGATTAAACTCGAAATCGACAACAAGACATTCTTCTAACAGTACCTCCTTCATATTCATCGTTTTGTCCATGAACTCCAAGAACAGCTTTTCCTGTGCATCTGCAGCAATATAAGCTGGGATCCCGCTCGTTTCAACATCACCTTGAATAATGCGATCTTGATCTCTAATCTCTAAAATTCTTTGGAAGGATTCTTCGGAACCCTCGTAGTCATTCCCCAAAGAGAATGACACGCTTGGTGGAACTACGAGATCAAGATCCACATTGAACCTTCTATCATCCATCATACACGTCACCTTTGTTCTGGTAATGGGATCTCTTTTTGTTTTAGCTTCACGGTTCAGAGTCAGAGCTACCTCTCTGATGAAGAGAGGCGTAGTGAGACGATCATAAATAAGTGACAAGTCTGATTCCATGAAAGTGACTTTCTGCTTATAGATCAAAGAGAGCCCATATAATAAATTTGAAGTCAATCTCAAGTGGCGCGCCTCAGCAGCTATTGTTGAAACTTCATTGCAAACTGTCGGTATGGATATATGGCTGAGCTCCTTCTTAAAATTCCGACGGTAAGATGTCTTGGACCCCACCGTGGCCATGAGCCAAGCTTGGGCAAGCCCCGAATCCCCACTCAGCGTTACCAAGTTGTTCATGGAAAGAATAGTTATTCTATTGTCAAGAATTTGAAATCTATTTGAAACTATCAAGAAAATAAAAGGAAAAAAAAAAAACAAATCAAAAACAAGAAACAAAAAGAATAGAAACCTTAGGAAAGAAATGAAAATTATCTCTCGCGAAGTAAATGCTATAAACTCTTTTCTTGAGTGATTTGAAGTGGTGGGGGCGACTCAGTATTTATATTAATTGAATTGTTTCAGGTTAGTATGAAGGGTCATGCTTTCTCCTTTTTTTGTGTGTAAGGAATTTCTTTTTTTCCACCCATTTAATTATCTATATATATAGTGGGGCCCCCATGATTCAAACGGTTATTATTATTTTTGACCGTCGGCACTGTTTTTGCAACCACACTCGTAACCTTGGCGCGCGCCCCACTTTTTTGGGCCTAAAACATTCTTGACCAAATGCGGGTCCTGCAGAAGCCCCCTTTTATCGGGGCGGCCCGTTTTATTAAAAAGCAAGGGCGATAAACTACACCTCGCTGCTTTTGGCTTTTATCTTAACCTTACAGTTTTCCCTCAGGTTTACGTTCGTTTACGCCACGCACAAAACCACCTCTCATTCAACCATGGTTGCCATTCATCGCTTTGCAATTGCTGGTCTTGTTGCATGCTCCTCAGCTTTTGTGCTCCCTTCCATTGATACCTTTTTAGAGTCGGTTGGAAACTCGGTTTTCTCCGGTCCAGGAAAAGCTGACTCACCAAAGGTTATCAACACCTTCCCAGTTCCAGATGACAAGCCAGTCCCAGGAAATGCGCCCATCATCAACTGCGAGAGCTCGTCCCGTCAGATTTTGGATTTGCAGAAAGTCATCATCGACCCCAACCCACCAGTCAAGGGTCAAAATTTGACCTTCACGGCAATTGGTTACTTGAGCGAGGATGTTGTTGATGGTGCTTACGTGGATGTTGACGTTAGATACGGCTACATCAGGTTGATTCACCAAACTTATGACTTGTGTGAAGAGTCTAAAAACATCGACCTCGAGTGCCCACTCAAGAAGGGGGAGCACGTCATCTCCAAGCTGGTGGAGATTCCCGCGGAGGTTCCTCCAGGAAAGTACGTTGTGAACGCAAGAGCATACTCCAAGGATGATAAGTTGATCACATGTTTGACTGCTACTGTTGACTTCCCCGCGAACAGATAATGCAATCTCCATTAACCGACAATGGTCGTTTTGCTTGATTGTTCATTTCACATAAAGCCATGCAGGGCTTATGTAGTGTGAAAATAGAATCAGCTTTTCTTTGCTCAAGTAGCGACACATCCAAGGATATATACATTATGAATGCTATAAATATAATAAAGTTCAAAGAAAGAATTAGAATTACATTTAAGATGATATTACTAGATTGGCACTAAGCGTGTCAAACCGTTCTTTCATCAATTTGGCTTGCACGATCAAGAGCTCATTGAACACCAACTGTCCTTCTGGTGTTTTTACCAACTCCTTAACTTTCGATGAAGCCAATCTCCATGCCACTGTATCGTTAACTGTGGAGTATGTGGTTCTTCTGTACTCGCTTAGTTCAAGCAAGTCTCCAAATGCGGTATTTGGCAAAATGGAGGAAGGAAGCTCACGGTCTTCGCTCTCGAATTTGAAGACAGAACGAACAAGACCCGATTCTAAAATGAAGAAGGATGGATCATTTATGCTAGTATCGTAGAAGGTCATTCCTTCGGGAATCTTTTCCTTGATAAAATAAGGAGCTAGCTTGGCCCAGAACTCCTCATCCTTATCGGATAATCCGCTAAAGGTGATCATCAAAAGTGGAAGGGGCTTCTGTTTAAAAGAGTTATCAGTATTGGAGTAAAATTTGTTCTGCATTTTCTGCTCATCCCGGACCTTTTTCGTGGCAGCCTGGTACACCTGGGTAGTTCTTGGAGTTCCAAAGGCAATGTCAAACCCTTGAGACATGATAGACTTGTTCAGGGGAGAGCCCAACTTCATGGCAGAGCCTCGCAGAATCAGCTTGGAAGGAGTGCTGTTGACTTGAAGTTTGTTGTAAGTTTTCAAGAAGGAGTTTTCACACCATTCGAGGGCGAAATTCAAATCGTTGAAGAGCTGGATCTCAAGATCACAGGCGGTATCCCATAATCCTGCATCACGCAAAGCGTTGATGGTTTCGCTGTCCTCCTCCACGGAAGCAATGATCAACTGGGTGGCAAAATCATTGGCCAAATTCAAGATTCTTCTGAATCCTTCTGCCGCAGAAAAGTCAATGGAGAAAACGCTCTTCATGTCGATGATCAAATACTTGATTGGATTCTTGCGGAACCTGGTTTTCTCAAAGATATCCCTGATGGACTGTTCCACACCGCCAATAGAGCCAAAGAAAACACTTCCTTGTAATTTGATCACACAGATCTGGTTGCCAACATCCTTCAAGAATTCTTGCTGCTTGGGGTGTCTGAGAACCGTGGAACGGGCAACAACACCGGTGTAAATATCCTGAACCACCGGTCTTCTTGCTGCCTGAACAACAAACGACAAACAAGCCAATAGAATACCGGCCAAAACACCATAAACAAAGTCCCACGCGCCCATAACCAATACAATGATGATGATGGTGGTGTATTCGATCTTGCGCAACTTACCCCACGTATCGTAGATTGCCTCCTTAAGCAACTCATAGCCCAACAAGTAGATGAGTGACCCAACAACACACACGGGGATGTAGCCAATGACAACAGGACCGGTGATCATCACACCCGCGGTAGCTGCCGCCAACATGACACCGGCCAAGCGGTCGTCTGCACCAGCTCTGATGAACAACACCGAGTTCGTATATACCAAATAGTTTTGGATGGAACCGACAAAACCAGAGATAGCGTTGGAATAGCCGTGTGCAACCAACTCACGGTCAACATCAAATTGGTCCATTCCAATACTTACGGCAAGCGCAGGCACATTGATGGGCACGTGCAAAATACCAAAAAATGTAAGAGCAAGCATGGAGGGGAATTCTTTTGCAATGGCAAGCCAGTCCACTAGATTGAAGCGGAAAAGCTGATAGTGAGAATACCAAGGCTCTTTGCTTTGTACCGCGGGGAACACCCAGCCGTAATCCCGGGCTAATTGCAAGTTCCAGGGGCCCACCAAGGCCACAAGCACGTGGAAGGCCACGAAGACTCCAATGAAGAATACTGGCACCAATAACGAGTGGTGGATTTTCTGGTGTAAAAGGATCAACACCACGGTGAGAAGAAGGGGAACTGTCCATTGTAACAAAGTCAAATAATCGCCGAACAAGTACTTGAAGGTAGGAATGTTGTAGAGGAGACCTCCTTCAAGACGAGAGGAGACTTCGATACCAGTTACAACCAAAAAATACCCCACACCTCCAATACATCCCACCAAAATGTGCCTGGGGAAAAAGCCCACGAGCGAGCCCAACTTCAATTTTCCCAAAAGGAAGAAGATCACCCCGGTAACAATCGATGAAAAAGCGTAGGTGACAATGACAGTAGCAAGAATGGCGTCGTCCAGTTTGCCGGCCATGTTGGCGGCTATACTGAGGGCCATTGAATGGAAAAACGGGGTGACTTCGATCATCTCGGAGCCAATTCCTGCTCTGAAGGCGGAAAAGCCAAATGAGTACACCAATTGTGAGACTACGGTGGATATGTAGAACATGGACAACCCAGTGGGGGCCATTTGGGAGAACACCGCCTCTCCAATGGGGAACATGATCATTCCGTATGATAACCCGTCGAGCACGTTGAGCAAGGTGCCCAAAAACACCGCGGGCAAATAGCCGACGGCCTTAAGGACAACATTTTTATGGGATTCATCGGGATTACTGGGGTGTGCAACAACTCCTTCACTTTGCATCGAATGTGACGGCAAATTGGGGCCCGGGCCAATTGCTGCTTCTAGGTCGTGGGCATGTGCGTTAGCATTAGCATGGACATTAGCATGACCGTGTTTATCATGGCGCAGAGTAGACGCATAGAAGGGTTTCGAGGGATCCATCAAAGGTGTTATGCTCGAAGTCTCGGAATACCGTGACTTGGGGTATTCGGTGGTTTGGCCGTAATTGCCCGAGTCTATGGGAATGGGCGGGTGCTCCAGGGTGTACTCTTCTGATTCAGAGTCCTCCTCCGGGAGAGAATCCCGGTCGGTGACACCAATATTGGCCAAATCGGCGGTTTCTTTATGGACCTCGATTCCAGATAAAACAATGGGCGAGTTCAACGACATCGACGGGCGGTGCGACATCGACACGTACGAACGGCCACCAAAGTCGAAGTTATCGTAGGAGGTGTTTTCCTGTTTCGACATAGTTTGAGTTGAAAAGAGTGGTGTGGGTTTTTTTTATTTTTATTGGATTTTTTTCTTGGGACTATCTCGTATTTAAGACTTCGATGACTGCGAAAGTATGCACAAGCAATCATGGGGCTGAGGAGTGTTAGTATGTACTTTTAAACATGTATATATGTAGTTGATTGGGTTTTCCATTTTGAATGTTATCTACATTTTTTTTTTTTCTTCCTGTTTTATTTTTATTTTTCCTTTCCTTTTTTTTGGGTTCTCAATTTGCACTTCATTTCATTTTCTTTACTTTGATTTCTTACCACTCTTTATCGGTTTCTTTATTTACGATGGTGCATGCCAAATCCGGTGCGAACAGACAAATCCGGCAGCAGAAAATACCTGGAAGTTTAGCCGGGATGCCGTTGAGCTTCGCAGACATGCAAATGAACGTGATCAAATATGCGTAGGTGGAAGAAATATCCAACTTTTTTACCAACTCATGATGAATGATCTTACTGGTGGTTTTTTCGATAACACGCTAAGAAAGAAGAATAAAAAAGAAAAAAAAAAATAGAAAAAAAACAGAAAAAAAAGAAAAAAAAGAAGGAAACTGGACAATAGACTGGGTGGCTCAACACAATGGGCGATTTCTCAGATTTGTTCTCTCGCACTGTACTGAACAAAAAAGCGCGGAATCATCGCACTTGCAGTTTGTTGATATCGCGGCGATAGCGGCTGGTCACGTGGAGGGAAGGAGGAGGAAGGTATTTGAAAGAATTGCTTAAAAATTCTAGGTTAGGATTATTTTGTGGAGTGGTTGAATACAGAACTGGGCGATGAAGAGCGGGGTGAAGAGTGGGGTGACGAAGAAAGAAGTGAAGATGCAAAATTCTGGAGAAAAAGGACGGTTGTTTCGGGGATAGTCCCCTCCTGTATGGCTCAGGCACCAGGCACCAACCTCGCTTTCTGCTGCTGTTAGGGGACTGGGTTGGTGGAAGACGCAGGCCAAATTCGGGAACATAGATAACGAGAAGTTATTTGGACATTGATGTTATGAAGTGTTTCTTTGCGAGTCATAAACTATAAAAGAAAGTAGACGAGAGATTGTGAGTTCTGTTTTTTTGGGGCTCACGTCCATTTGAAATTGGCCAAGTTGATATGTTGAATATTTGGGAGTTCAAGAATTGAAGACATGAGAAGGTGCAATAAAGTTGTGCCATTATTTTCATGGGGTATCTGTTGATGTTAGGACCCAAATCTTGGGTGGGAATACATCACTTCACAAAATGGTGCTCCCAACAAACTTTACTAATCTTGAAAATCACAGAAATATATTCTGGTCTGGCAATTCTTTCCTGGTACATGTTGAGTATCATGGATGGAAATCCACTTTTCCATACTAAAACCTATCTTGATGGATTCTGCAGCCATCAAAGTTAGACCCGTACGTAGTATCTTACAAGACTGCTCTAAATACATGCAAGTGTACTAGGGAATTTTGATCAACTGCGGTGATTTAAAACCCCTTTTCAATGGTCAATAAATGGACTGGAACTGAGGTGGTTTGGAACCACAATAAGATTGATGAGCCGATTGAGAAGTCATAACAAACATCATAGCTGGTAGTGAAATGAAGGCAAAAAAGAGTAATTGATGCAATAGAACAATCTCTTGTCGCGGTATCTGTAACTTCTAAATCATATATCATTGGAAAGGAAAACCAAAGAACTTAATAAAATTACTAATTACTTTACTGAGATCAAAGTCGAAATCGCTGTCGATGACTCCTATCATGTGTTCTAAGTTGCTAGAGTTGTAGTAAGGTAGCAAATTTATACATCTTTGCCATTTACACTACCTGGTTGAAATGGGTTCATGAGTTCTGCATAAACCCCAGTGATTCCATAGAATGGACCAAACCATTCAACCTCAAAAACTCTTTGTTTTGCTAACAGTAAACTGAAAATTACTAGTCAGGAGACAACTTCTTTCTTCCCTGGTTTTCCATCACCTGAACGAATTTCTTCATGAAAAATACCTGTGATCTTCTGTATACTGCTTAATCCCAATGTTAGACTGTAGGTTTGAATAGACTGTTATGGTGATTATAAGTATATTTGATTCCTCCAAGTTAAAATTAGAGCATTGCTTTCGGTTTAGAATCCTAGTAAAAGAAAGAAAAAACATCATTATACAACAATTCCAAATGCGTTTTGTTTTTCTGTTACTTTTCCATGGAGTCTTTAAAACGCGCAGGCTCCATAATATATTACCTTAGTTTATGGCCACTGCCTGGAACGACCTAGACCACATAATTTATTGAACTTTAGAGAAGGGATGAAGGGAACAGAGATACCATTAAACAGCAAAAAAAAACAGCAAAAAAAAAAACAGGAACGAAAAACAGGAAAGAAAAACAACAAAGAATCAAAAACAAAAACCATCACTCCATTCAACCATGGACCATGCCCCGACGGCACCGCGAAACTGCATAATCACGCAACTGCAGTGGCCCCACGCGCTCGCTCCAATATTTACCAGAACAAAAGTGACCATGATTTTCCTCTTGGGCCAAAATCATTTTTCTTCTTTTCTTCTGTTGACCCCAGACTTTTCCCTTTTTTTTTTTTTTTTTTTTTTTTTGCTTCTTGGCTCTTTTATTCGATTTCCGTGCTTGGATTGTTTTTTCAATACCTACTTCCGGAATTGCTTTTTCATTTAGTCCCCCTTTAGTCGACACATTAAACACTGCACGGGGCCACCAAGTCTTCCCTGCACATCTGGTAACTGATTGAATTGATCAGAGGCACATGAACTTTCTCGGCCCAATTAATTGATAACAGAAAACACACAACATTGTAAGAAAACACAACGGGGATCGAGGAATAACAAACACAAAAAAGAAAAAAAAGTAAAGAATCACAAAAGGAATCACAAAAGGAATCACAAAAGGAATCACAAAAAGAATCACAAAAACAATCACAAATAAAAAACTCACCCCTCATTTCATGGTCCTGGCTTAATTAGCACCTTCGCACCTTATCATACATCCAAGGCACCACTACCATGTCCCTGGAAATAAGCCCCTTGCTACCACCAGCGGCCGAAATTGCCACAGATGAAACTCATGTTTGTGTAGATGACACGTGCTCGAAATTCACCCTAGAGCTGCGTGCTCTCAGACGCTTTTGCCGCCGCCGCTTCTGGTGGCTTTGCGTGCTTGGAGTGTTGGCCTTCATCACGCTCCAGCTTTCGTTTTTGCCCCGGACTTCTCCTAGCAGGGATTTCCGTCGCTGGAACAGCTTGCGATTTACGCGTACAGACGTCAAGCGCGTGTTTTTGGTCCAGCTGGAGATTGGGGTGCCTGGTGTGGATGGCAAATCCGTAGAACAGAACTTACGCGAATGGCTCAAGAACTTAGGGGCTTCCAGGGCAAAATCAGCCCCGATTGTCGCCTCCGGCTCGCCGCAGGCCTCCCCTTTGGCATCTTTTGTTGAAAATCTGATGCGCTCGTTGCGTTTCTCCACCTCTGCTCATACATACGCCATACTGGAAAAACTCCGGGCGCCGCTTTCCCTGAGCCTTCAACTAGTGGACTCACGCTCGTCCCGTGTGCTCTATACGGCCCCGGTAACAGAACCTGAAAGTACTACGCCCTCTTATTACTTGTTCGGCAACAACGGCTCGGTTAGAGCCAGCTATGTATTCTGTAATTCCGGAACCCCGGAAGATTTCCATCTTCTCCAGAAAAATGATGTGCTGCTCCGCGACAAGATTGCCATTTTCTCGCATCCTCTCCTGTCGAATTTTGCTTTGCACGATAAGATCAAGCTTGCCGAAAATGCTGGATGTGTGGGTGTAGTGGTGTACGGAGATAAGGATGTCGATACAGCCATTTCCAGAAACTATAAGCCCGGTTTTCCCACAACACCCAAGTTCCGCTTACCCGTGAGCTATAAGGCCATCCTTCCAATCTTGCACACGCTTGAGCCTGCCCGTGCAGAATTCCCCAATTGGGGCTATGGCCCTAACAATGCCGATGTTTCGCTAGAACTTGTTTTGGCCAGCGAGTTTTCGGAGAGTTCCCTACACGCCACAAACATTGTGGCCACAATCGATGGTGTTCTCAATGATGGCGAGATTGTCATTGGGTCTGCACGTGATGTTCTTACTTCATCAAATCCAATGAGTGGGCATGCCATCATGTTGGAAGTCATGAGGAGACTAAGTCATTTGCGAAGCATGGGCTGGAAACCCTTGCGACGCATCAGGTTTGTCTCATGGGATGCTTCTAGGAGTGGTGGGTTGGGTTCTTTAGAGAATATCAAGGACAGTGAAGTGTTCCCGAAAAACTTGCCCATTCTCGCATATATAAATTTGGACGAGGATGCAGTCACTGGTAGTCACTTCACCGCATTTTCGAATCCTTTGTTCAACCATGTGTTGAGAAATACGGCTGACCAGATCCCTTTTCCGAAGGACTCGCCTTACTACAAGCGCCTTCATAAAGACTTTATGGAGAAGTCTGCAAAAAACGACAGCATAGCCGAAGAATACTATTATAACGACGACGACAATGACGACAACGAAGTGTCATTGTTTCAGTATTGGTTCAAACAAGATCGGGGCTTTATCAATAATAAGTTGGGCTACACGATTTCCGCAAAGGATTCCGCGACATTCCAGCTTCAAATGGACACGCCTGTGATAAATCTTGGGTTCCAACCAAGTCCTAGATATAACGATACGTTGTATGTTCCTGAATCGGAATCATATTCGACCAAATGGGTAACCGAAGAGATGGATCCTGACCTTGATTTGCACGGTCTGTTGGTGAGATTCTTGGGTCTTTTGGTGCTTTCACTTGGTGAGCATGAAGTTGTGGATAGTCGGTTCCAGCCCTACGTCTCGAAAGCTCGGGAATACTTGGCGGAAGTCAAGGAAGCCAACCAGCGTCTTGTCGATGCTTGGTCTAATAGAACACTTTCTTTCGATTTCTTGAAGAAATCATCTTTGTATTACGATATACAAGAGGAAAAAAATACGGTGGAAGGACCCGTGGTCTTTAATGATGTTTTGTGGCAATTTGACCGTCTCTTGAATCAAACAGATAATCAAGCCCATATATTCGACATCTATAATCAAGAAGTTGAAGACTTGTGGAAGACGGATTACCCATGGTATAAGATGTTGCGCAAGATACACATATATGCCAAGTTCAAGGTGACCAACTTTAAGTTGCTCAGGTTGGAAAAAGAGTTGGGCCAGAAGGTTGAATGGCTTGATGACCAAAAGGAAGATACTGATGAGGGTGTAAATTTCCACCATTTCATGTATGACATCCCCCAGGGAATTCAGAGCATTCGTACAAACGAAAAAAGAGGAGCCTTTGGTGCTTTCTATGAAGCGTTTGATTCTGGCTCAATGGAGCAGGTGGTCAAGTTGGCTGCGGCGAAATACGAAAGGCTCAAGGTAGTTTATAGGCGCATCACATGAGGATGCGCTTGTTCTATTGTGATGAATTCAAGGAAAGGTGGGTATACAGGGATAACGGAAAGGAAAAAAAAAAAAAAACAGAAAATGAATCGGCAAATATGAATCAGAAAATATGAAATGGTGCAAACTACAGGTGTCACAGAGAACCACGTGAAAATGGATCGAGGTCCGGCAGCAGTGTCAGTGTGATAAGAAAAAAACGCTCCAATTCAAGTTCACTTGATAGAATATTGTTTAAAGTATCTAGGGGGCATTGAGTTTATGAGGCGTATTTGAGATTTGGATGGGTATACCATAAAAGTTAGGTATAAAAGCATGCCCTCATTTTGGGTTTTCATGAAGTATCACGTCACCGAAGCTGAAGTCACGTGGAGATTTCTTACAAGAAACTTCATCGAGATGGATGATGCTACATTCAAGTAATTGTGATAAAGTGTCATGAATACAACTTCTTTGCGTCCTAGAATGGTCAAGTACTTTGTAAAATTCAAATTCGTAATAATATGGGGCCCAGCTCACGAGCATACTCTTTATAATAATATCTCCATGATCCAGCCATCTTTTATTCTTTGATCCAGTAATCTTTTATTCTTTTCTATATTTCATATTGGTTTGAGGAAAAAAGCTATTTTCATTTAATTTTAACATTAATGACCAGTTTCCAGACTCTTCATTTGCTAATTTCTTTTGAGGGAGATTAGTCAGTTGTAAGTAATTTGCCCATGCTCTTACCCATTCATCATGAAGAACAACAACATACAGATACACACCCATAAATGAAAACTACTTCGTGAAACATGACTCCACTTCTCTCAAACTATTCTTGATCTTTTATGATTGCATAACAAAGAGTTTTTATTTCAAGAATGATGAATTTTCATGCTACTACACAAAGTTTGCTCAGGTTGCCCGAGGTTCAAACCAATGAAGTTCCGTGTACTTCTTAGTATAAGGTGGTATACCATACCCATGGATTTCCTCCACCTTAGTCCTGTTTGTTTAAAGAATTCGGTCAACACAAGGTTTCACATATGTGAAAAATAAAAGCGATTCTGGTCTCAGAGAGAATCCTCGGAATTAGAGCCTCCCCAGAGAATATATAGGATGTACATATTAGTGATATAAGAAAGCATACCCTTAGCCAGCCGTTCAGTCACCATTATGGGGGAGATATCAAATCTATTACAGAGCACGGTAATCTAGAGAAGTACACATTTTAGTGACAGCTTAGAAAACAGGTATTAGTATGAAGATAACTAAATGTCGTTAAAGACCCTGGTCTCTGTTCCAGCAAGACCATCTGGAAGAACCGTCCAAACAAGATATTGTCAACACTTATGTTTTTTTATGTTTTCTTTCTTTCTTTCTTTCTTTCTTTTTTTTTTTTTTTCAATATTAATGAATTAGCCACCGTAAGAAATTCAAAATCCCCCAAAAGCCTTATTAATCAGGGGAACGGAAATATATTGCCGGGACATTATTTGGTAATACCTATGCGATATTATCTAAGCATTTGTATGTCGGAGTAATATACCGAAGGTGTCACACCTGGAATTTTCCGAAAGAATACTATCCCATTTTGCACCATACAGATAATATTGACTGACTAAATAATGTCTCGTCTTAAATACCCAGCTTTTGTCCCTGGAAACACTTGCTCTTTGAGAACCAATTAATATTTGGAGAGCCACGTCCTCATAGTGCGTTAATACAATAGATACATCAAGAGCACCAAAAGCACCAAAAGCACCAAAAGCACCCAAAGCACCCAAAGCACGAGCAAATATAAATATCACCAATTCCCACTCTTCATTCATGCCATATTCGCCTGAAGCATATTCGCCTGAAGAATATTCGCAGGTTTTCCCAGAGATCATAACCACCTCCATCTCCTCAGTGCCTCCATCTTTTCAGTGCGACGTATAGACATGAAGAAAATGCGACCAGTGGATTTTGATACATGCACATACGAACATTTTGATACGTTTGAACATTCACACAAACTAAACACACAACTCCTTGAGGATGTTTGACATGGCTCGATATTTCTCGATCCAAATCTTCTTCATCATTCTTCGAGAAACGTTGGAGACCGCCATCATCATCTCGGTTCTCCTCTCTTTCATCAAGAAAAAGGACCCCGAGGATGATTCGGCCAATTCCACCCACATTCGGAAAGTCAACCAGGGACTTAGGCTCCAGGTATGGCTCGGGGCCATTTTGGGCTTGCTCATTTGTTTTGCTATTGGATTAGTGTTTGTACTCTGCTTCTATTTCATCCAGACGGATTTATGGTCGTATACGGAACGCCTTTGGGAAGGCCTTTTCTGTCTCTTGTCCAGTATAATCATCACTGTGATGGGCGTGGGGCTTTTGCGTATTAACAAGGTGATGAAAATCAAGTGGTGGATTAAGTTGGGCGATGCATATCAGAATGACCAGCCTCAACAGAAGAAATTGGCACCGGGACTAACACCCGAAGTCGGAACTGGTCCTGTAACTGGAACAGACCCCGACAATGGAGCCCAAGAAACTGGCGACGGCTCGAGTTCTGCGCTTCTTGGCGCTCACACAGGCCGTAAAAGCCCTGCCAAAGAAAAATTCACCAAAAAGTACTTTTTGGCTATTCTCCCCTTCGTCACCACGTTGCGTGAGGGCTTGGAGGCGGTGGTGTTCATCGGCGGTATTGGAATGTCGCAGCCTCTCTCCTCTTTGCCATTGGCTGTGCTTGCGGGAGTTCTTTTGGGGTCGGGAATCGGAATCTCCCTCTATAAAGGTGGAAATAAGTTATCCTTGCAGTACTTCTTGATTTGCTCCACGTGTTTTCTCTACGTGGTAAGTGCAGGTCTCATGAGCAGAGGCGTGTGGTTTTTGGAGCTTGAACGCTATGTGCGGCTCTGTGGTGGTCTTGATGTCTCGGAAACAGGCAGTGGTCCTGGTTCTTATGATGTGGCCAACACAATCTGGCATGTTAATTGCTGTAACGGGTTGCGAGACGGCTGGTGGATGGTGGCCAATGCCATTGTTGGATGGACCAACACCGCCACCTACGGCAGTGTGTTTTCTTACTTGGGCTACTGGGTGTTTGTTTCGGTGTGGCTCCGTGTGCGCATGGTGGAGGAACGGAACGGATACTTGCCCTTCATTCCAATCAAATGGCAGCTTAAGAGGATCCGCAAGAAGGTGAAAATGTATGAGATGAGAAAGCTGCAGACTGCTGGCCTGGAGGGGGAACGTGCGGCCGAGGCCGAGTTGATTGAGGGATGAACAAGAAAGGACTTTAAATTGTGGGAAAACACGCCACCTTCGAGGACATCATTATACCCAGGGCATCATTATACCCAGGACATCATCATGAAAAGGTGAAAGCGGATTGGTAGCGACTACCTACGTAATCTGTATATACTAATTTGAGAGATACACAAACAAAATATGTTATCTTGTGGTCAATCTCAGGGAAACTGAAAACATTAAGGTGGCAAGTAGTTTTCTATGGGATATTTCTTTTCCAAGCACCTCATGATGGAAGGCGAGAGTTCCTCTCCAGGATACTGTAAAATACTTGGGATGTTTAGAAAGTAAAAGTACCCCGGGCTTCACGACCACCCATTGAGAGTGAATGATGTGGGTGAAGATTTTTCAAAAATAATAACTGGAGAAATATAGACTGAAATCGGATTGTGCAGCTTATAGCAAAATCTCCGTTTCTTTCCAATGAAAGAGTTCAACCAGCATTGACTTTACAAGTGACTCAAAAGATTTCCTAATTTGCATTGATGTTTGGTTTCAATTAAAGTATCAGCACACTACAGAAACTTTTGGAATTGAAGACGCACCAAACTTTTTGTCATATCTTATGGATATGGGCATTCTCTTTATGGGTAATTCAAACTGCTTATTAGTTTCCGATTTAAAGGCCTATCCATAGGTGTAGTATTTAAGAGCAAAACAAGCCCAGGCGAACCTGTTTAGAACGTTCCTCTCTAATCGATTGCCTCGTGAATCGCTTGATGTATTATTCAATTTGAGGGATAGTGCTGCTTATATCCAAGAAAGAGAAAGCTAATTTATTTAAGTTTATTCTGAGCTTCTGTATTCAATATGGCTCTTTATTAAGATACTTCCATAATCAATATGCCTTCTTATACCAACCGTACATCCATCCCATTACATCCACCAGGGTGTTCTTAAGAGCTATCCACACAATTTCTCAAGCAGATCGTAGATCCATTCCAAAGAGATTAACTTCTTTAAAACCACTAACCACTTTTTAAGGAAAAGGCAATTCACCGAAAGTAAGGGTTGGGAAACGCGAAATGGGAATGACTTTAATAATTGGCTCCTACTCCCATACCTAAAGCAGCGAATTTTTGATTTATTTTGCTGATTTTTTGTATATCACGTAGATTTCTGCTAAATAATGGCCACTATTCACAGAAAGTCAACACTCAGAAGAATATCAAGTTAGTCTTTGTAACTTACAATTGACCCGAAAAGTTGAATATTGCAAGTTTTGCTCCCTCTGAATGTCCACTCCAGACACAACTAAGGACTGAAAAGATAGAGTTAATTGGCATCCATTTCTCTTCCAATTGAAATAAATCCGATTCGTTAATACTTCTGTGGTCTAAAATCAAAACACCCAAAACATAGCTCTCCAATGACATAGTTTGAAATTCCCCCGCTGGACATAGAAATGCAGCATCAGGAATCGCTTCTCATTTTTTGCACCCATTTTCGCACCCGGTCCCAGATAAGGTACTTTCAACGCATGTTGCCATATAACTAAGGGAAAGCAAGGGGCCAAGAAAACTACGGTATTGGTAATCATATTGAACAAAAGTGTAGCGTTTCCAAAAGGACATATATTACCGCAGAAGCTGGCTAGTGGATATTCCCTGAGAACGTGAAGGTATAAAAATTGCGTGAGCATGTAAATTTCCCAAAATTTGTGCCGGTCATTAATGACACGCAACTTCCAGAAACACCCATTTATTTTCATTTTAATAGTTTTGGTTTGCTAAATTTAATCCCAATAGCTTTCAATTGATCTTGGACAACATATCCCCGCTACGAAGCGGCGGGGAATTACCAGGTAATGCCAGGTAATATATAATACAAAGGGTATCAAGTAGACTTTGTTTGAAGATGATTCACCTACTACTGGATGGCGCTAAGTGGTACTTATACTTGGTCTTTAGTCTTTTGGACTAAACAGTAGGCAGGCGTTTCATATTTATATAATTTTGAATATTCTAATAGGCTTTTAGATAATGTTGAATCATGGTACGCCTTAACATTTTTATTTGAAAACTATCATCTGTATCTGAGACACCAGCTAAACAATAATTATCAAAATCATTATTACTCTTTTTATTAAACTTAATTGACTGATTTAATGAAGAAAGTTTTTAGATTCTCTGAAGACTAACTACTGCCAAATTTGTCAAGGAAGTTCCGGGGGATAACTCTCACCAAGGCATAGTGCCGGCCAGGCCGAAATGTATGGTTTGTGACTTTGTGACTTTGGGGTTCTGGGACTTTGGGACTTGGACGAAAACAAATGGGGCATGACTTCAAATTCCTCGAGCCCTTGTCAATGATTCTGGACTGATAGTTTGCGGGGGTATCCAGTTTTTCATGTGAGTTTAGTCTCTCGGTAATTTACTGTTGTTTCTCCACATATGCTCGGTGTGTGAATTCTTCAGCTCTTCTCTGAACAGTGTCAGAATATAAATAGCCGCTGAGGAGTTGGATACGTAGCAGAAAACGTGGAATATATAAGAGACGGAAGTCTCACCGAAAAGAAAAAGAACTCCTTCTCCAGCTCAATGTGTCGAGAAACGACCAGAACTCCGTCCAACAAACGTGCTTGATGATTTTGAGTTCTTCGAGAAAATCGGCCGTGGCCCGTACGCAGATGTCTACCGTGGGCTTAATATGAAAACAAATAAGGACATTGCCATCAAGTAGATCAGCCTCGACAAAGACTATAATCCAAACGCGCTCATGGGTGAGATCGACCGTCTCAAGATCCTCAAATACCCTAACATCGTCAAATACCATGGCTTTGTCAAAACCCGGGACTCACTCAATGTTTTCCTTGGATTCTGTGCCGGTGGCTCGCTTCGTCAAACCTACCAGAGACAGGGCCACGGTTTTTCTGATTCTGTACCAGAAATAGAGATGATCAAGATGATCAATAGACTTCTTCACAGATTCTAATAAACAGGGAGAAGGGTGGTAAATATCTGATCTCCGGTTTACCAGGGTTTGGTTGCATTGTATCAATGTCTGTGGTGTGATAAGGTTCCCCACCCGATCAATGACAAGAAACTAGTTCAATGATACAATAATAGCAACACGGTTGATTAAATACCCGAAACACTTCGTCTGAAAGTGACATTATATCTTCAGAAAATATCCTACTCTTGAGACTTGTAGGGCTCGAATTCGTTTAGCCGATATTTTTTCTTGATGTTTCACTTTAGCATGTAAGCATGAGCAAGTTTTGTACTGGAAGCAGGGTGTTGTATGGGTGTAGTGAGGCAATGTGGTGATCGTTTACTTACTCTCGTGTGGTTCTATTCCAAGCCATGAATAAAAACCGACCTAGGGTCTCCGTTTAGATTTTATAGAAAATAACTTTTCGGGGAGGTGCGGGACTCTGGTTCAAATCTAGCCGATCCCACACCTTGGAAACCTATACTAACTATAGTAGATATAACTTTACCGGTCAAAACAGTGATAAATCAAAAACATCATTCACAGACAACGATAGTGTGCAAATTAAAATCCTTCACAAATATAGAGAAGCCCCTTAAAACGCATCTGGATAGAGTACGGATTAATGAAGTTATCCAGCTCTCCCGAGCCCTATACCTTCCTCCTTCCTCTAGCCTGCCTGTAGATCACGTCACCATATCAGTACCTTAATATGTTCCAACATCTTCTTCATTTGCAGAAGAGGTTGAAGAACATTGCCTCCATTGGCCTCCCGGCGTCTGAAACAATAAACTCGGCGGATAGTCTGCGGATAGTGTGGACGTATCAATTAAGGTTGCACAAAGCTTCATAAGTTCTGTTTAATGTTGCTAACATTGAATTTAACGTCATCGGGTCTTCGATGTTTAAGTGATTCCACCAGAACTTCGTGCACCCACACTCATTATAAAGATGATTTTGAATATGTTGCAGATTAACCTCTTGCAAGCAAAGATGACACTTAAACCCAGGTAGTGGTCGACGAGTATCATGCATTGGAGCATACGACACAAAATTAAAATGATGGAGGGGTTTTCAAAGCTTCTCCCAACGGCGCTTGCCCCGAGCCTCCGGACATAAGTCTAAAAAATAATGAGGCATCACAGGCGGAAATGCTGCGGGCAAGCTGTTTCCAATGAAGACAACGGAGAAGAGGAAGATGACGAAGGTGACGAAGGCGAAGCCGACGAGAGGGAAGAAGATAACGACGACATACAGGGTGCTGAACTCCAAGCATGGAAGGTCTTCACATCAAAATCAAGGGCGAGCTATTGCTCGAGCTGAGCAGCGCTTTTTGATGTTTACTTCAAGCTTAAAATGGATGCTGAAGCTATCATCAGAGGATCCAATAAAATGAGCGAATTTAACCATTTTCTAGATAAGTAGGAGGTTGTTTCTAAGGGAAACAAGTTACTTGATAAAGATGAGCCATATTTGTTGGAATACGACATTGCAGGGGGTGTACCCGAAATTTCGTATAAATTACTTGCCCAGGAGTCGATGATGCCATACAAGAAAATTATGAAAACCTCATGGCAGAGAAACTTATAGAACGTGCCGGGACTGAGGAAATTAATCTGGCCTCTGGTTTGGTGGTCTCTCCAACGGCCGGTCTCAATATGGCTTACACAAAGAACATCACAGAAATCCAGGAGATTCGAAAGATTTGCTTCAAGATCTCGTTGATAAGACAAATGTAAACCCAACAATTTATGCATAGGACTCAAATGAGACAGCCGGAAATCGAGTATCTTAAAGAAGTCGATATTAACCCTGTTTCTAAACTAGATTCTTCTTATTCAAAGTGAAATTACTCGGATCTCATTGCTTTTGTTCCTCATCTGTTAAAGAAAAACCATTCTCCCCACTCGATGAAGCCTCATACGACAGGGGCAACAGTGTAGAAACCACAGTCAAATAATATACAGCTCCAAATGGTAGGACCTACGCGATGTTATAATCCTTCGGATCGGGCTAATGGCGTGCCACGTTATGACGTCGCCATGCATGCTAACGTCATACTGGAGACCAAAACGACAGAATCGGCCCTCACCCAAAGAGCATAGGAGTATGGAGATTCACTGAGAAAAAAGGCGACAGAAAGGAGAGAGAAAGTCCAAAACGCCTTTTTATACTTTTTGTCATTACAGAGCCCCCAAATTCACTGCAATTATCTAAGACAACCAATTACTGGCAAAGCACGTGACCCGAGGTGTCGCGACCAGAGGTGTCGCCAGGAAAACATAGGTGTGAACGGCTTCAATGACTGCAAAACATCGGGGTATATCCATCTCATAAAATTACGACTAAGATTTTTCAAAGATCCTTCAAATACTCTTTAAATCCTCTTTAAAGCCTTCATTTTCTTCTTCTTCTTTTTCCATCCCTTTGACCCTTTTCACCCCTTTTACCCCTTTCACGCCTTTACCTGCTTCTTTCCTGGTGTGCTGTCACTGGTAGGCCCTAGAATGGCATGCGGAAATCCGTCTAAATACCGTCTCCGCGCTCGAACACCAGCATACGTATGCGCGTGATGACGCGACCTGTTAACGATGGCAGGGAGAAAATGTTAATACAAGCCTTCACCAATCCCCTACCCATTCCCGGTAATTTGTGACATCCCCTAACTTCGTATAACTTTTTAGAGCACAAAAGAATACCCTAACTGTACTGGCTTTCTCCAGAAAACCCCAGCTTTTCTTTCTCCTTCCACATAAACATTTGCTCCTGTTTCTGCTTTTTTTAGACATGGAAAAATTGAGAAACGGCCTATGTGCGGCGCCACGATGCAATGCTGCGGCGCGACTGGAAGATCCTCACAATTGAGCCATGACGCGGTGCACCGGTAATATTCTGAAACAGGAATCAAAGCCAACAAAGATGACCCCGGTCAGAAAAATAAACATAAACATTCGTAATTCCAAAAGTGTTCTCGGTAAAATTAAGCACCCTGTTTTCAAACACCGAGTTTCAAACACCGAGTTTCAAACACCGAGTTTCAAACACCGGTTTTCAAACACCGGAATTTCATGCTCTGCACAAATAATTGGCCAGAGCCCACTCGCCCTCCAAACTTCTCTTGCGTCTCTGACCGTCTCACTCAGTAATGATTTTCGCCAAGACGGGGCTAGGGCCTCACCTTCAGGGCCCGCAGCCTCACCTGCTTATCTACAATACCAGGACCCAGATCACCACACGAAGGAAAAAAAAAAATAGATCAAAGGAAAAGAACAAGCCCCAATAAAAAAGGCCTTCCTTCATATCCGGTTTTCTCCACCATTTCTTGGGCATCAAAATCACTCGTCACTCCTTAATCCTTAGCCCTTGGCCGTTTTGAAAAAACACCTCTAGATACTTCTTTCTTCCTTTTCTTGTGGAAAAAGCGACGGTATATCGCACGCAAAGACATTTCCCCTTTACCCGTGGTAAGGAAAACAAGCACTAAAGCATCCAAAAACAACCATCCAAAACCATCCAAAACCATCCAAAAACAACCACAAAAAATCAGAATACCCACAATTATGGATCCAGATAAGTTGGCCAGCACCAACCAGGTTCTTCATGATCTCGAACGAAAACTCTCGCTCGTACTGTCTTCTTCTCTGACTCAAACAGCTCAGTCCCATGGCCTGGTGGTGCAGGACCCCACCTATTCTGGGCTTGCCCGGAAGAACATCCAACTGTCTGTTCTCCAATATATCAAAGATAACAAGTCGGAGTTTGACGCGGACCGTGTGTTCTCCGACCGTCAGCAAAAGTTTGCCACCACCTTCACCCGTGAATACTCTCCTTCCCATACATCCTCTGTGCTTCCCGAAAAGCCAAAAAACACCCGGGAGTTGGAGAAGACTGTGTTCCTGGATGATCTTCGACATCCTACCAACAAGAAAGCGGATTCTCCTCTCCAGGTGGCGGGTTTTGTCCATACTTCCGATGATATCCATGGATATTCGTCCACTTACGCGTCCGATGACTACGTGGACTATTTTGACGATGACTTCGACAATGACTTTTGCTCCGAAGACGAAAACGATACCTCAAATGCAAACAATCACGAAAACGAACACGGTCTCAACTCCGACTCCGACTCCGACTCCGACATGCTCCTACCTCCCCTGCCGCCTCGCCTGCCTCCGCGAGATATGGACCCCAATAAATTGTATGGACTCTTTGACTTTCTGGGGCCTGATCCACTGCATTGTACACTTGAACGTGACGAGCCTGTCTACTTGCTCAACGATCTGGATAATTACTGGTGGCTCATCCGCAAGTTGAGCAAGGACGAACGACAACTTTTATGGTACGACCGTGGCGAACATGACGTGGTGGAATCGGATGAGGAGGACGGTAAAATCGGCTTTGTTCCTGCTGAATGCTTAGAGACATACGTCGAAAGATTGGCGCGTCTTAACTGCTTCAAAAACGAAGAGCTTGAGAGGTTTTCTCGTGACTCCCTACCGCCTCCGGGTGCCGTCAGCAGAGTCTCGCTACATGAAAGCATAAGTCTGTATTCCACCAACCCCAAACGTGAATCTGACCAGCCTAGCCGAAGCTCCTTGGGAACAATCACCCTTGGTAGATCCAACTCGATTCTCAAAAAAGCTGGTGCTACTGAATATGGCCACAGCAACAAGCTGGTGACATTTGAAAACTTGGGCGATCTTCACCTTGATGAAGATGACTGTTATCCCGATGACGTGATTGACTTTTCCGATAGCTATTACTCTGTCGGGTACGACGACGTTGCCAGTGAGAAGTTTAATGACCGTGACAGTGAAAAGCACTCGGAGGTCTTAAGTGACACTTATCTGGCCGAGGCACCTTTGCAGATCCGGAAGCCCAGGACAAACAACTCGCTAGAAACTTCTGAATTCAAGGACTTTGCTCAACCGAAGTTCGGAGTATCGGGAGACAACGCATCCATTGGTTCATTCTCACCTGACACCCCTTCAACCGAACAATTCCCTAAATTGCACCACCAAGACGATAAGGACGAAAACGAAAGCAAATTACGCAGATCCTTGATTCTTGATCGCCTTAATATTGTGACCCTGGGCATTCAAGGACAAGCAGGTAAACCCAACGACGCAACACATGAACCCACCTTTGGTGGATCACTTGGGCTGAATCGGGCTTCTGACGAAGACAGTGATGGTAGTCAATATGAGCCATTCTTTGCCGATCAACTCAAAAGAAGAGCAACCGGAGTAGCAAACCTCTCCAACCATGATGTATACGATGAGAACGAAGCTCTGGATGACCAGTATTCTAGGAAATCGCTTCTGACGGAAGAAGTCAACACCCCGCTTACAAGCGTGAACTCCTTGAGTTGTGTGTCTGGATCGCCCAAACCCCCTATAGTAGCGGTGGAAAAACGAAAGCAGCGGCCATTCCATGATCTGTTTATGCCGATTCTTGGTCAGTTGGATGAGCTCACTGAGAGGCTTGCTGAACTTGAACACATTTTGTAAAGAATTATGTGGATGATCTGTTGTGGGCTCTCAGTAAAGGACTCGTGCACTTCTCATGGTTGCAGGGGATAAATGTTGGGGTATAAAGGTGCACATGTAGATGAGTACTACATCTCTCTCAATGACACTGTATGTGGATTTTCAAAACAAGATATGGGAAATTTTGTCAGTGGCTCTGTAAATTCCATCAAAAATACCTTATTGAAGAAAGCTGCGTTTCTCCAGACTGGTCCATGATGAGGAAGACCCACGTAAGTTTCTTCTTTGCCAGTATGCAAATACTCTGGGTTATAAGATTTGCTGCGGCTTATCCCAATATTGTATACTATCTTGTTTTCATTAATCATGGGAATAAAAAAGTAGTATGTTTTATGTTCACCAATTTTTCTTAATTTCCCAGAGTCGTGTAAGTGTGGATATTCGCAACCGGTGGGTTATGTTGTTTTTCTCTTAAACGTCTTGCAATGGAGCAATATCCGAAAAGTGTTTGTAGTTCTCGGAATGATGATGTATGAAGTGTTTTTGTTATTGTGGGTGATTTTTTGTCAAGCTGAAGTGGACATTTTTATTTTTTGTGACGATTTAAAATGTGATATTGAGGAAATTTAATGAAAACTACAGTGAAAACAGGAATATTTGTCCTTGCCTCTGAGAAACCATGATTATGGAAATTCAAAAAGGAATAGAAAATTGGACTAAGTGATTTTTGCAAAAGCGTGAAATAAACAAGATATCGTTTTTATAATATTCGCTTATCGCTTTTAAAACATAGACATATTCTATTTAGTTGTCGTTGGGAATTAGCGATCAGGTTCTCCACGAAGAGCGCACGTGCTTCACAAGCTTACTTATCTAGGAACAAAAAAATGAATGAAACACAAGAATATTTCGTCTTAATTTACGCTAAACATTTCCCATTTACCCAATTTAAGATTGGGTGATTAAGGGGTGTTATCATTTCCTTAATAACTCGGCTATTCTTCGGCAATTGGTGCTTGCCCGTTCCCTAGAAAGGCCAAGATTGTTCCCAGGAAGGAGGTAGTGTGACTAACCCATTGACCAGGCTGTGGTACCCTGGTCTTTCAGTTTTCAATATTCTTTTATGTATACGTGCAATCTCCTTTCACATTTCTTGAAGAGCTCTGATTTCCCACTAACTTGTCGAAGACCATTGTTTGGCCTTTGTTTCGATCTATTGGTCGCAGACTCCACTCGCTCCGACTAATTTATCCTCCGACGTTCGGCTGGCTACCTTAGTACCACCAAGTGGTGGCGAAGCTGGAGCTAGAGCTCCGAATGACCCATTGAGCACCCTCATGTTTCTGAAGCAAGGGCTGAAGTAACCAGTCTTTCCTACACAGAGTAAACAACCCTGGTCAATATATGATGATATCACAGAAGTCACTTGTTAATATCCCTTTATTGTGGTGTGTACGAAGAGTCCCAGTCTTATGAAATATCAAAGAAAGAATGTGTGTTCGTAGAAGTGGCGAGATAGTTTCGAAGTCATATTTTCTATCTGGGGTACCCAAGCTTGCTTCTTGATTATGATAGGGGACCACGAGACGTTGCACCGATAAAACCCGGAAAAAAGACAAACTACTTTCTCTTCTTTCTCGGGGAGTCTGCTGAGGAGTGATGGAATCATTGTATATATGTGCCATGCGTAGATGAACTATATATTGTTTTATGGTGGAAGCTTTTCTCTCGTGCCGGTAGGATTTCAGCTTTTAATAATTGAGAAAAAGGCATATTGCCGGAAACTCCGGTTATTCAATGGTAGTTTGGTCCCATAACAAGGAACAAACGAAAACAAAAAACTCTGCACTTTGCCCAATTGTGTGTGTACAGAATTGCTCTCCTAAAAATTATATCATAGCCTAAGATGAATCTTTTAATTTCAGAAATGAACCACCACCTAGTCTTTGGTGACTGGTGCGGTCTCTCAGCCTGGCTGCGAAATCCACCTGGCATAGTAAAAGAGAGCAGGTTGTTCCACTAATTCAGATAAAGAAACCAAAAAACCCCCACAACGAAACTGTAGTCCGCATATAAATTCAGAAGAGTATGTTTTTACCAAAAATAAAAGAAAACTCCCGGAGTAGCCTCCACGCTACCACGAATACTTCCACGTTACCTTCGTGATCCAACCGGTCCATTGAATCTTTCAAGCACCAACCAAACACACCAACTTACAATGACAACACAAAATGTGTATATAAATGTGTATATAAATGTGTATATAAATGTGTATTTAGATGTGTATATAAATATATATATGGTTTCATAAAACAAAAAAGATACTTCATCACCCCGTCCTTTGGTTTACCCACATCGTAACCCAACCTTCTCTCACTTCCTGTGAAGAACTTCTCCGTCATAGATCGCGTGCGAGCAAGAAAAAAGATACCGATGTGCGCATCAAATCAAGGCATTAAAAAAAAAAAAAAAAAAAAAAAGACTAAACATAAGACCAACCAATAAACACCAGCTACTCATAACACAAACGCAAACTCATCATGTGGCAGGCAGACCCTAGTGAGCTCCAGGAGCTTCGCCGGATCTTTAAAGCGTCGCTTTCGTCAAACAGTGCCGAGCGGTCCGCAGCACTAGAATTCCTCTCGCATGCTAAAAATCAGCCGCAGTTCGAAAACTACCTCTGCCAGCTTTTGATCCATGATGCTGAAGCTACCGCCGACGTGCGTGCAGCAGCTGGTATCCACTTGAAAAACTCCGTGCTCAAGGATAACCTGAGTAGCCGTGACTTCCTCAAGGAAAACATCATGTTGGGGTTGATGCTGCCGGAACCCATGGTGCGTAACATCACGGGAAATGTCATCACATCGTTGTTTTCTTCGCAGGGCGTGACCGGATGGCCCACTGTGCTTTCCCAGCTTTTGCTGGTGCCGGAGTCGCCCGACGCTCCCACACCGTCCAAGGAGGCTGCGGTGTCTGCGTTGGCCAAGATTTGTGAGGATAGTGCCGTGGTTTTAGATAGAGAGTACGCTGGGGAACGGCCTTTGGACCACCTCACCGCACGTCTTCTAGACATTGCTGCGTCGCCCAACGCTACCTCCAACATGCGTGCCGCCTCCGTGCACTGTCTCAACCAGTTGTTGCCGTTGAAGTCGCAGCTGGTACTTGTTTTCTTGGATGCGTACTTGCACATGTTGTTTGGCATAGCCGCTGACTCCAGTGCCGCAGTGCGCAAAAACGTGTGCTCGGCGTTTCTCGCCATCTTGGAAACCAGGCCTGATAAGCTCATGCCCCACATGGACGGCGTGGTGTCGTACTGCGTGCACCTGATGCGGGATGCCGATGAGACCGTGGCGATGGAGGCGTGTGAGTTCTTATTGGCGCTCTCGGAGCGCCCCGACGACGCTTACAAGCCGCTTTTCCGCTCCCAACTTAAGACCGTTCTCCCGGTGCTTTTGGAGAAGATGGTTTACTCGGACGAGCAGATTGTCTTGATTGAAATCTTGGACGAGAGAGACAATGCCCGTGAAAAAGACAAGGATGAGGATGTCAGGCCCAACATGGCCAAGGGTAAGGGCGTGCACTCTGTGGGCAAGAAAAACGCCCCCAAAAGATCCCCACAAGACTTTGATCCTGATGCTTCCGATTCCGAAGCCGAGGCTGATCTTTCCGACTCCGATTCCGACGATGACGACGAAACCGGCCTTGACCTGTGGAACATGAGACGATGTGCAGCCGCCACACTTGATGCCGTTTCGCTCAACCACCCTGAGGATGTCATCGATGTCACTCTTCCCATCTTGCAGGAAAGAATTGTGTCTGTGGAATGGCCTGTTCGTGAAGCCGCCATCTTGGCGTTTGGTGCCATTTCCAAAGGGTGCATTGAACTCGCTAGGGACAAATTGCCCACTCTCGTTCCTTTCTTAGTTGACAGAATGAAGGACCCCGAGGCCAGAGTACGCCAGATTTCGTGTTGGACGCTATCTCGATACGCTTCGTGGGTGTGTGGCGAGGCCCACGAAGGAGGCCAATACGCGTCGTATTTCCAACACACTTTTGAAGCGGTGGTGCTGTTGACGCTCGACTCCAAGAAGCTCGTGCAACAAGCCGCATGCTCTGCCCTTTCACTGTTTGTTGAAGAGGCCGACGTGTCATTAATCCAATATTACGTGGCTCCGCTTTTGGAGCATTTTGCCAAGTGCTTCTCAAAATACCAAAGGAAAAACTTGCTTATTCTTTACGACTGTGTGTCGACATTCTTGGAGCGCATCGGACCCGACGTATTTAGCCTGTCCCCAGAACACGCTGCCATTCTATTGCCTCCATTGTTCCAAAACTGGCAACTGTTGGAAGATGATGATACCGATTTGTGGCCTTTATTGGAATGTATTTCGGTTGTAGCAGCAACCATGGGTGAGTCTTTTGCTCCATATGCAATCGGTGTGTATCAAAGAGCGTTGCAAATTTTGGCCACTGCCATCAACGACAACAAAGCCATGAACACCGATCCGCTTTTGGAGGCTCCCGAAAAGGAGTTCATTGTCACCTCGATTGATTTGATCGATGGGTTAGTGCAGGGATTGAAGACCCACTTTGTCGACTTGGCCAAAGAACAAGGCACAGATATCATGAGCATCCTTTCGGACTGCTTCGAAGATCCTGAGGAAGACATTAGGCAGCTGGCATATGCCTTGTTGGGTGACTTGGCCATTTTCGCATGTGACGCGGTGGTTCAACCTAATATCGAGAAACTTGTTCTTTGCATCGGCAATGAAATCAACCTCTACTCGTACGAAACTTTCCCTGTGACCAATAATGCTATTTGGGCTTTCGGTGAAATTGCCATTAGAGCACATCCCGACTCTTTCAAACAATATATTCCTAATATTGCCAACTTATTGATCCCCCTCCTTAACTCCACCAACACACAGCAAACAGTTTTGGAAAATGCTGCAATCTGCTTAGGGCGGATGGGAATTCCCGGCGGTGCAGAGTACATTGCCCATAGATTACCAGAATTCATTTACTCTTGGTGTTCTCAAATGATGTATGTGTTGGAGAACGAGGAGAAAGAATCTGCTTTCGTGGGAATGATCGAAATGCTCAAAACAAATCCTGATGCAGGCATGTGTGGATTAGGAAACCAACAGGGCCGCAAGAATTTGGCAGTGTTCATCAGTTGTATTGGTAATTACTTTGAGCCACTGGAAAAGCTCAAAGAGTTGTTTTTCCAGACTTTGATGAGCTACAAGGAGGTTATTGGTTCTGCGTGGGAGAGCCAAATTTTGTCACTTATTGACAATGATACAAGAGGATTCCTTCAAAGTACTTATGGAGTTTAAACTAGAAAGGGTTGAAGGACTTCCGATTACGAGAATTATTGTCGAAGAACATGTATGGTTATGATTTCACTCGACTTTTATTTCATCATAGAAGGATGGTCAGCAAAGGCTTTTTGTGAATTTTTTTCTAAAAGAAGGTTCACGGGAAATGATTGGAACACAGAAACAGACAAAGTTTATGGTGGTAGATGGGTATCTACAGGCGATGAATAAAACGAATGCTGCTTTTCTGGGCTGATGACATGTGGCGAGGGCCATTCAAATGATTGTGCTCTCTCCGTCAGGTTCTGAAATCAGCACTGTTTATGAATCAATGCCCAAAGTATATAGTTATAGACAAATTGATGTTTCCAAAAAACACAGGTCATAATACTGGTAAGGTAGTTTAATGTGTTATGACATTGAGGGTGTTCCCTGAAATTTGGGTTTAGTCATAGAAGTACGGAAAGATGTGACGAGGGGACCGGTCAAACTTAATATGACTATTGAAAGGCTGTATGGATAAGGATAGTCTTGAAATTTCCGATATATAGTACTAAGAAAATCGCTATTTACAGTCCTTTTTGTTTCCACATGGACTTAAGTTATCTCACGCTATGTGTATACATTATACCTCTATTGAAATAACACGCCTCAAAAGCTTGCAAACATACCCATTTGTATGAGGCTCTGGCGTACCAAGACATTGATTTTTTATCATAGGACACAATTTCCTAAACCATAGCACAAGCTAAAAGACAGGTCAATTAAAGCAAACATCTTTAGCAGTTGATAGTGATCAACGGAATGGAGGTGAAGAGTAGAGTAAATGTTCCATTTCCCATCACTTCTATTGATTATTCTTCCGGCATCTCCCCATAAAACACTTTATCGCTGCCTTCCCCGTAGAGTACCTCATTGACTAAGCCAATAGGAAGATCCCACACTCCACTAGGAGCTTTCCAGAGCCAGTCTACTGGGTCTTCTGGACACACCGAATGCTCATCAGTGAATAGACGCAAGTCATGGAGTTTCAACGTTTGCACCTCGGTATTATAGAGTGTCACCAGGACATACAGATAAAGCATCAACATAAGAAAATACATGGGGATCGCCTGGGCCCAATACTTGTCAGGATAATACGACACTCCTAGCGAAAGAAGAACCGAGTGTGGGGCCAAAATCCACATGGCAAACATTGCAAGTGCCACGGCCGAGAGAACATACATGAAAAAGCCCTTATACTCCGCATGCAGCGCGACGTTTGTAGAAACAGTCACATCGGACTCCCGAGCGAGTTTATCCTCTGTCGAGAAGCCCATGGCTTTTTTGTATGGGTGTGGGATTGAATTGAAATGGGGGATAGAAGGTCAACACACGAGTCACGTGACCCAATATCACGAGCGAGGCAGGTCAGAAAAGAAGAATCATCGTATTACTGGACCTTCCGTCAGAATGTCTCACACACTCCTACGGTCCTACCAATAACTAAAAACTATTTACCATATAGAAAAAACCCCTGGGACGAATTGCACCTTCACCCTGGGTGTTCAATCAAGTAACTGAACGCAAAATCTTACGCCTGGAAACGAATCCTGGTCCACATTTATGCCCGAGATAAACTCACATATTCGAATTGTCTTAGATTATGCCATCGGCCCGTCGCCATGGATTGCCTGAGCGCCCTCCATAACAGTCTCTTCAGAAGGGTGTGAGAATTTCTCCATCCCCAGACTCTAGGCGTCTAACCGTAAACCGCCTTTATGACTATAACAAACCAGTTAAGAGTACGTAGGTATAGGAAGTATCTTTTGGTGCAAGCATTTCTCTCAAGGTGATGTCATTTTTGAACCCAACGTTTCCCCACCAAATCTGGAAACCCAAATTTGGAACTCTCATATTGATTATAAAGTGGTTATGAATATGGAAAAGTGTTTCTTTTGAGTCAACCGGCCGACACCATAGCGTCATTGGAAGTTCGTTTCGGTTATTGCCAGGTCATGGATAGCCACACACGTTCCATAGTTACATTGGTACCAACACCGATACTAGCTCAAGAAGATAATGATACTAATTGGAAACTTTCCTGCATTTTCTTTCAAAAGGGGACGCATGTCCATCTTGTTCTTAAAATACGCTAGAAACCATTTTTATAAAATACTTGTATAACCAAGAAAAGGTGGGGTGCTAGTGAAGATTGAATATCACGGTGTGTACACGACCCGTCGTGGCCAGCAGTGAGCAGTTGAAATTACTTAACACGACATAGAAAAAGTCCTACGTTTCCAAACTTTTTGAAATGCCCAATTTTAAATCCACAAGTGTAGAGATGAAAAGAAGATAAAATTTCAAGAAAACTCACCAAAATCGTTGCTTTGGTGATGGTTAAGTCACCGCTTACGAACATCTAGTAAGCTCTATCTAACGCCCCTACTACAGTCAACATGCTCCCATTAAAACCACTTTTTTTACCACATCCATCGAAATATTCACAATGAGACTGTAAGAACTACACCTCCAAAACAAATGATTCCATAGTTCCACAAATAGAGAAACCCCCACCAGCTGCTTGTTTGGTCAGACCTGTCACGTGACCCGAAATCGTCGACTGATTTGCGGCAACCTCATTCGTGCTCGGCTTTCTGGACTGTATAAAACGGTGACATAAGCGATCTTGTATGAAGTACGTAATCGTCGCCATGCCTTGAAAGAGTGCAGCAAAACCAAAAACTGTGGGCAAAAAAGTGTTCAAAAAAGTATCCAAAAATAGCCGTTTCCCCACTGATGCTGGTGATACAAATAAACTACCAAAACACACTAGTGGGTACCCAAATACATCCACCCTATCACCGCGATGGGTATTGTCCGGGTAACCCTTACTGATCTCAAATCGCGGCTAGCGCTGAGTCATTACCGCATTGGGCGAAGTTTTTTTTCCGATAGCTGCCATCATTTATAGCCTCTGGAAATTTCCTCTCTTCTCCTCCCTCTTCTTTTTTCTTCCTCTTACACAAACAATTTCACTTTATTATATCCACTGTACACTACCAGAAACTCATCATGCTTTTCGGTAGTATCAGGGTAGCACCCAGAACTTTGGGTCGCCAGGCCAGGTTAAATACTCTACTGGCCAAGGTGGTCAAGCAGACTAGCATGGCTAGAAATCTTTCCACCAGCATGTTCTTGCGTAATGCAGAGCCTACGTACCAAGGAGGAGAGTACTTGAAGACTCTTGCCAACCACGATCATTCTTTGGTTGATGTTTCGAAGGTTTTGGTGATTGGATCGGGAGGATTATCCATTGGTCAGGCCGGAGAATTCGACTACTCGGGATCCCAGGCCATTAAGGCATTGAAGGAGGCCAACAAACAGTCGATTTTGATCAACCCAAACATCGCCACCAACCAGACATCGCACCAGTTGGCGGACGAGATCTACTACTTGCCCGTGACGCCAGAATACATCACATACATCATTGAGAGAGAAAAACCCGACGGTATTTTGTTGACTTTTGGTGGTCAGACCGGTTTGAACGTCGGTGTCAAGTTGGACAAGATGGGTGTGTTTGACCGTTATGGAGTCAAGGTGTTGGGAACGCCAATCAAGACGTTGGAGACGTCGGAAGACCGTGACCTTTTCTCCCAGGCATTGAATGAGATCAACATTCCTATTGCCGAGTCTATTGCTGTTGAAACCGTCGACGATGCATTGGCTGCTGCCGAGACCGTTGGCTACCCAATCATTGTCCGTTCCGCTTACTCCTTGGGAGGCTTGGGTTCTGGTTTTGCTGCCAACAAGGACGAGCTCCGTGACTTGTCTTCTCGTTCGTTATCTTTGGCCCCTCAAATTCTTGTTGAGAAATCCTTGAAGGGCTGGAAGGAAGTCGAGTACGAGGTTGTGCGTGACCGTGTGGACAACTGTATTACTGTGTGTAACATGGAGAACTTTGACCCCTTGGGAATCCATACTGGTGACTCCATTGTGGTTGCTCCTTCGCAAACTTTGTCCGATGAGGAATACCACATGTTGAGATCCGCTGCCATTAAGATTATCCGTCACTTGGGAGTTGTTGGTGAGTGTAATGTCCAATACGCCTTGCAACCAGATGGATTGGACTACCGTGTGATTGAAGTTAATGCCCGTTTGTCCCGTTCTTCTGCCTTGGCTTCTAAGGCCACTGGATACCCATTAGCATACACCGCTGCCAAGATTGCCTTGGGCCACACCTTACCTGAATTGCCAAACCCTGTTACAAAGACCACCACTGCTGGTTTCGAGCCTTCTTTGGACTACATGGTGACCAAGATCCCTAGATGGGACTTGTCCAAGTTCCAGCACGTCAAGAGAGACATTGGATCAGCCATGAAGTCCGTCGGTGAGGTTATGGCCATTGGTCGTAACTTCGAGGAGTCTTTCCAAAAGGCCATCAGACAAGTTGACCCATCTTACATTGGATTCCAAGGTGACCACTTCGAAAACTTGGACGAGACCTTGGCCAACCCTACTGACAGAAGATGGTTGGCCGTCGGTCAAGCTTTGCTCCACGAGAACTACACCGTTGACCAAGTGCACGACCTCACCAAGATCGACAAATGGTTTTTGTACAAATTGATGAACATTGTCCACATGTACCGTGAATTGGAGGCTGCCGAGAAGTTGGCCAACATTAACTCCGACTTGATGAGCAGAGCCAAGAAGCTTGGTTTCTCCGATAAGCAGATCGCCATGTGCGTCAAGCTGACGGAATTGGAGGTGCGTGCCGTGAGAAAGTCTTATGGTATCACCCCATTTGTCAAGAAGATCGACACTTTGGCTGCTGAGTTCCCTGCAAACACCAACTACTTGTACACCACTTACAACGCTACCTCTTCCGATATTGAGTTCAACGAGAACGGTACCTTGGTGTTGGGTTCGGGTGTGTACAGAATTGGTTCTTCCGTTGAGTTTGACTGGTGTGCTGTTGCCACTGCCAGAGCCTTGAGAAAGTCTGGCCACAAGACTATTATGATCAACTACAACCCAGAAACCGTGTCCACTGACTTTGACGAGGTTGACCGTTTGTATTTCGAGGAGCTTTCCTTGGAGCGTGTGTTGGATATCTACGAGATGGAGGCTGCCCAAGGTGTGGTTGTTTCTTTCGGAGGACAATTGCCCCAAAACATCGCCTTGGCCTTGCAAAACGAGGGCTGCAATGTCTTGGGTACTAACCCTGAGGATATCGACAAGGCTGAAGACAGACACAAGTTTTCCCAGATCTTGGACTCCATTGGCGTTGACCAGCCTCAATGGAAGGAGTTGACCTCCATTGAGGAGGCCGAGACTTTTGCTAATGAGGTTGGCTACCCAGTATTGGTTAGACCATCTTATGTTTTGTCGGGAGCTGCCATGTCTGTGATCAACTCTCAGAATGAGTTGGAGTCGAAGTTGTCCAACGCTTCTAAGGTTTCTCGTGACTACCCTGTTGTTATCTCCAAGTTTATTTCTGGTGCTCAGGAAATCGATATCGATGCTGTTGCCCACAACGGTGAAGTCTTGGTCCACGCTGTTTCTGAGCACGTCGAGAATGCTGGTGTCCACTCTGGTGACGCCACCTTAGTTCTCCCTCCCCAAAACTTGTCTCCTATCATCTTGCAAAGACTTAAGGTTATTGCCGACAAGGTTGCTCACGCTTGGAAAATCACTGGTCCATTCAACATGCAAGTCATTTTGAACGACAAGGAGGGAACCTTGAACGACTCCGATGCCGAGCTTAAGGTGATTGAATGTAACATCCGTGCTTCTCGTTCTTTCCCATTTGTTTCCAAGGTTTTGGGCACCAACTTCATTGATGTTGCTACCAAGGCTCTTCTTAACGAGAACGTTCCAAAGCCAGTGGACTTGATGGCCAAGGATTACGCCCGTGTTGCCACCAAGGTGCCTCAATTCTCCTTCACCCGTTTGGCTGGTGCTGACCCATTCTTGGGCGTAGAGATGTCTTCCACCGGAGAGATTGCTTGTTTTGGTGACGACTTGGTTGAGGCTTACTGGACTTCCATCCAATCTACCATGAACTTCAACGTTCCTCTTCCAGGCACCGGTGTCTTGTTTGGAGGTGACTTGACCAACGAGAAGTTGGCTACTGTTGCTAAGACTATTTCCGGCCTTGGCTACAGCTACTACGCCGCTTCCCCAGAGGTGGCAGAGTACTTGTCCAAGAGTGTCAGCGAGAATGTCGAGGTGATTGATTTCCCTAAGACTGACAAGAGAGCATTGAGAGAGATCTTCCAGAAGCACCAGATTTCTGCTGTTTTCAACTTGGCCAAGGCCAGAGCAGAGAGCTTGTTGGATGAGGACTATGTCATGAGAAGAAACGCCATCGACTTTGGTATTCCTTTGTTCAACGAACCAAACACCTCGCAGCTTTTCGCTGAGTGTTTGAAGGCCAAGATTGGCAACAAGGTTTCCTTTGACACCATTCCTTCCTCTTTCGAAATCCCATCCGAGGTGAGAAGATGGAGTGAGTTCTTGGGAGGCAAGCCAGTCTAAGCTGCTATGAGTGATTGATGTTAATACAAAAGGTAAATATAAATAAAACAATAGAAACGATATATTCAGTTATTCGTATTAGCCCACAAACGACGCTTTATATGGATGTTATTCCGCAGTGCAAAGACATCACCCAAAGAAAGGGAAGTTGACATCGTTTAGCTTGTGCCCCAAAGAGGCATCTAGAATCAATGAAACAAATGTACGTACGCGAGAATGAACAGGTAGTGGATAAAACTCTTTGCAAAGATGCGTCTATGTCAAGTCATCATCATCCTTCTCCACCACCGAGTTTTTAATCTTCAATAACAATTGCGTCTTCAACTTATCCAATTTGCTGAATTGATCAAATTCGTACACACGATCGGAAAACGCCTGGACGTCGCCGTTCTGAATGGATTCCAAGATACTCTCCACCAACTTGAATTCTCTGGTGGTTGGCCAAGAAGGCTCATCCTCGGCAAATGTGTTGAGACGCTTTTGTGCCTCTACAATATCATCTAGGCACAAAGTACACAAGATATTCTTCAAGAAGTATTCCTTTAAGTTCCACTTGGTCAAATTGTTTCCAACCAGGTTCTTGATGATGGAGTCGTACAAATCACGGGCCTTGGCGTAATCGCCCAGAAGTGCATTCAAGTCAGCACACTTGAGGTATGCTTTATTGGAAAGAGCTTCGGCATGGTCGGTGGAGAAATAGTCTCCGGCCTTCTCAAAGCTTAGCGAGGCATTGGTCGAGTCACCAGTGGTCTCATACAATTCACCCAAGTCCATTTGGAAGTTAGCAGCCCTTCTGAACTGGCCATTCTGGGTCAAGAAGATATGGATGGCTTTGGATAAAGCATCGATAGCGTCAGCAGGCGACACCGACTTGAAGCATTTGTACGCTTCGATGAGGTGGTTTGCCACATCGTTATGGTTGTTGAGCTGTTGCTGTAACTCAGACGCCTTAACAAACTGCTGACCTGCCAGGGCAAAGTCCTTATTGAGTCTGTAAGTATTTGCTGCCTGGACGTACAAGTCGGTAGCTTCCTCGAGACGGAATGTAGAAGAGCCACCCAAGAAGGAGAAGAATCCCTTTTGGGGCTTGGCCAATTTCTCAGCCTCGGCTATGAGGGAACGAGGGTCCAGCATTTTTATATATTCCGTGGAAGAAAGGTCAAATCAAACAAAATAAAATTTGAAAAGAGGTTCACTTATGGGTAGTGAATGTGTATATGGGAGAAATTGGTGATGTCGAGAGTGCTGTTCAATAGTGAGCTGTGACATGACATCCACCTCTGGGGCAACAGTTGGTGCGGCTGCTTTATATGCCCGCCTGGTGTTTAATTAGAGTGTTTGGGGGCACGAAAGATGTTGGTATGACCGGACGAAGAAGAGCCCGTGAAATCCCCTGATGAAGCATATGAGGAAGCCATCGATGAATTGATCATCAGTTTATGCCGTTGCAAAATCTCCTGTTTGTGTGGGTTTCTTTTTGCCCTAGTGTGAGTGAAATGTTCCCTGGAGTCATTAGCCTGCAAACTGCGAAGGGAGGCCAAAGAAATCACCCATGAAAGTTAACCAGCACGATTAATTCTTTTAAAAGCTGACTCAAATCTTTTCAAAGTTACCACATATACTGATAACCAAGGTATCGCTATTATGGACCTGTGTAATTGTAAGAATCGTTGTATCGATTAATTTCTGGGTATGATTCTGCAGAACACCAGGACTGCTCAGTCCACGACCGTGCTCACCGCGAAACGAACGGTGGCGGTATGGCTGCAAGAAACCACTAAGCAAAAGAAGGGGTTAAAAGAACAAACGAACAAACAGACAGAAAAAAGGGAAATGGCGCCCTTTTATACAAAATAAGTGCGGGGTAATGCTAGATAGTGAATGACTGACATCTTTCTGTTTGTGATTCAAAACTGTTTCCATTCTCCTTGGGAGTACGTACCTTGCCCGCTGGGCACCTTCTTTGAGGCTAGTTACCACGGATGACAGTCGGCAACAAAGCGGCAGGATTCAAAACCATATGTGTTGTAATGGTACCACATATCTCCTTTGTGGTTCCTTTTCATCATATCCCTCTTTGAAGTAACTGCCGATTATTTAAAAAATACTAAATTTGCTGATTCAAAAACGCCAGCGTTTATTCCCCCTGGCGCGGAGGATTTTATGCCTCAGGCCAGTGTTGCCCAAAATGCGCGCGTGTAGCGTTGCGTAATGCTACGCGTATTATACGCAACGGCATTTACGCGAATTTACGCTACGGATACGCAAGCACTCGCGTATTTCGTAGCGTAAATTCGCGTATCTCTAGCGTAAATTTGCGTAACATAGAACCTGTAACATGCATGGCTATAGATATACAGGATCATGTTTTC